>BPLR01020077.1:0-14293 GCA_021605095.1 Caerostris extrusa
ATTAGTATTTTTGTACGTTTCTGTTGCACACAATTTTTCAAGAATTCTTAGAAAACAATATCATTCAATTATCGTGCTCTTCAGTTTAGCTTGATACTCTGCAGTTATATTTTGCACACTAGAGTTAAGCAAACTGAGATCTTTATTTTAAAGTGGATTCTGAACTGCTAACAAATACTCATGCCACCAGCAGGATACGAATTGGAAGTCTGAGGTTCCCAATTCTTGAGTATTGGCTTCTTGACCAGCAGGGCGCTGACACTTCAAATCCTACTCAATGCTCTATTCTATGCAGTTTTCCAAGTATTAAAAATCACAATACATTTTTTATTATTTCTTTAAGAAGAATTTAAACACTTAACTTGAATTTACAAAATTTATTTTTCAAAACCAAATTCATTTATAATTACATTATAATTTGCGTCAAGATTAGGATAGTTTCGCATCTAACTGTCTAAGACAGTTTTCTAAAATTAGCTTCACTTATATGGAATATACATATCTCAAACAAATTGTTTCTTTATATGTGTTTTTATAGTGAATTATAATTATTACAACTCAATTTCTTCAACATTAATTTTCTTACTTGATTAAAAATTTAATTTATTGTGAAATGCACAGTTTGAATAATTAATAAATATTATACAAACGTTTGAAGTTTTCAATTTTTTCTTAATATCTCTTACAGAAATTTAATCAATAATTGAAATTGATAAATCTTTTTGGTTTTATCGAATTTAAATTTAAATTTTACCTATATTGAATGTTCAATTATTGCCCAAATGTTTTTATTAATTCCTCTTAAATATTTTTAGAATATTTTTAATTTTAATCGCATCACAATATAAAACATATTATTCTGTATACAATAAATCAACCTATTATCTTTCGTGTGCCCTAATAATTGATGCCACATGTCAAACAGGAATAAATGCAGACACTCACTAACATACCCCCATCACAATTTTTTTTATTTTTACCATTCTATGTTTCTACGTCAGAATTAAATTTTACAATCACATAATTAAAGAGCATTAAACATCCTTACGAAAAGCAAAGAAAAGCGTCTTGTATTCCGCTTTCAAATAAAATAAATTGGTTTATTATCAACAAGCGGCAAAAGCACTAAACGAAATTGCCATAAAGTACGACTGTTTAAACGAATTTATGCAATAAATATTTTTGTAAATCAATAGTTGGAAGTAAATACAGTTTTTAAAACAATATTAATATTCAAAATGTTTTTCAAAACTATTTAAACTATTAGAATGTTGAAATAGATTCGCAGAAAAATCAATTATTTACTATTTAAAATTGAAGCCCAGTTACATCACACAATTTTACGAAAATTATACACTGGAAATACTACCCTAAATTTAAGTAAAAATGTTTAATTATTCTGAAACCGGTAATATAAAAAAAATTTTTTTTTTAATCAATTCCTACTTTTTTTTTCACTTTATTGCAGAAAAGTCCTTTACAAATAATTTTAATTTTAAGTTTTAGTTTATCTGGCACCATCTATTGGTAGATATATGCAACTTAAATCTAAAAAAAAAACTAAAATTAATTCATTAAATTTAATTACTGAATTAATATTTGAAAACAACTGTATTAACATCAAGTGTCCTCCACTACAAGTTCAAAGAAAATGTATTTGAACTTGAGTGGAGGAATAAAAAGTATTTTATTAACGATAGGAAATTTGAACAAGATATTATATATAGGGAGAGTGTGAGCTAACAGAAGGAATTGAAAAAGGTTTTCTTTCTGCAAAAACCTGTTTATCTATACATTATATATGCACTGAATCAATAATAAAAAGTAGATAAAAATAGGGTTGATCCTTTAGGATGCTAGTTCTTTCTAAATCAGACATGGAAAATAAAACTCAGAAAAACGCCGTTGACTTGCGTTGCGCCGTTGCGCCGTTGTTTTGATATTGAGGAGAACAGTTGAATTCTGCCTCGTTTTGTCAATGTCTCAATTTGTCCAACTGTTATGTGTTTGGAGCTTTTTTTTGGCAATGCAATTCGTTATTTTTTTTTTTTTTTTTTTTTTTTTTTTATAGCATTTTAACTTCAATATTTCTTGTGATTAACTAATGTCTATATATTTATTTAATTAATTATTTACTTTTATGAATTATTTTCCTTTCTTACAAGTTGTTTGGTTTCTTACAAGTGCAGTCCCAGTTAAGGGAACGCTTCTGTTAAGCTGACGTCAATATTTCTGTCAAAGGATATTAGAGACTTCAAAAAGGTTATATTTTTAATTATTTGGACATTAATTTATCTTCGTAAATAAAAATGACAGAAAACAAATATGATATTAACAAAAACAAATATTATAATAACGCAAATTTCGTTTATTTGTATGCCTAGAAGCTCAACTTCTGTGAGGATCTAAGGATGCCCTTAAGTAAATTCAAAGGAATTGATTTTATTACCAAAAAACTTCATCTTTTCAACATTTCCATGCGTACCAAATAATTGCAATTTCTGTTGTGAGTGTTTGATAACGTTTCCTTTGAAGACAGCTCTTATGGTAGAAAACACTCAGAGAGTAAATTAAGATTTAAGCAAATAGATTTGGTTTTTCAAAATATACGAAAATGATAATTTTTTCGAAATTTGTTTCCGGTTAGATAAATTGGTAAAAAAAATTTATCAATTTCAGTATTAATCAGGAATTTAATCTATTTTCACGGTTTTTTTTTAAAATTCCAAATTCATCAAAACAAACAAGTATTCTATACATGCTAAACTTGAAAACCTTAATAAAATTCACAACCTGTATATGATAAACGCGATCTAATTCGATGCAATGTGTTGCAGAGACAAACCTTTCTCCTATTATCCGAAAACACATTTATTTTCTTTTCAAATTTATGCCCACAACAGCTAGCTTATTTTTCAGTCATTTTTTTCAACCAAAAAAATTTGGACAAATACTGATTTAAAATTTTTTTTTTTTTGAGTAAAATGATTTATTGCTTTATTTTTAACATGAATCTTTTTTTGAAAAATTAAGCAGAAATAATATTAAATAGTGTATTTGTTTTAATAAAATAACTGGAAGTTAAAAGTTTTAAAAAAACGCGCTGAACGGTATTTAATATTATATCTCTACAAAAATTCATTATAAAATTATAATGTTTTTCCATAACGGGCGAGACATATTTTTAGTCTGCTTTAGATTTTTACATCAAGATATATTGATTAATTTGAGTCATATATTATATTTAATGACCGTAATTTTATTGTGTGTGCTTTTTAATAAAATATATTGTCTGTTTCAATTTCAGGACTTTTGGTCATTAAAACAATATTTTACTTAAAAATGCAGTTTTGAAACAGATTAAGCCAAAAAATGAATCCCTGTACACTGTGACATGATTTGCAGCAACAACTGGAATAAAAACATTTATAATTTATTAAAAAATCTAATTGTTTTGATAAGGATTAATTTTTTGAAAAACTTTTAGCATGATTAAATTTTATTTCTTTCTGAAGATATTTTTAAAATGTAGAATACGTTTCTGGGAAAGTGTTTTATTTTTCTTAAGATTTTTAATCTTTTTTTGTATGATAACTACGTTTTACGTGTTAGTAAGCATTTTCCTTTTTTTTGAAATCCATAACACATTTTTTAACTCTCCAAGTAATTTAATTTGTTTTATGTTATTTTCAGGTCATTCAAAGTTACATAAAACTACCTAAATGACGAATTTCCTTTACATTTATAAATTTATAGGAAATTCGTTATTTGTATAATATTTAAAAAAATGTTTTATTGAAACTTCTCATTTTTTTTTTTTCATTGATTAGGGTTAAAATATAACTAATACTATTTCATTAATTAATTACCATTTGCACATTGTCTTAATTATATGAAAATAAATAAAATCTTTAAAGTCATTGACATTTGAAATTAATATTGATTATGATATTTTGTGTCATGTATATTAAAAATTTATTTATATGCAATCTTGAATAATTTATTATAATATGATAAAACTTTTGTTGGTACGATTTATTGATTGCAAAATTTTCACGATCTTAAAATAATGAAAAAAAAATTTGTTTTAGATTAATACTAGGAAGCTAAACATCGACATTATAAAATCTCTATGAAAACCATTCACTACACTCATTTTTAAGAACTACAAAAGAAATATTTTAAATGAAATATACCTCATACTATTATATTTTCTTATAAATTTTTATGAAAAACATTAGCAGAATAATATATTAAACAAGAAATACCACTGCAATGTTCCACAAAACTTTTACTACGTTGAAAGTCAAAACAATTTTTTTTTTATAATTAACATTCCGATTGTTATTACAGGACGTAAAAATCAATATTCATACCAAGAAACAAACATTTATTCAAAGCCGAATTACACCGTATGTTATAAAAGCATATAAAATAACAATGGTAATAAAATAAAAGACAGAAGTATAAAATATTATAAAACTAATTATCTTAACATTATAAAGGCGATTATGCAAACTGCGTAAGAAACATTTCTTACAGGTCACTCATTAAAATTTAACACTTGACATAAGAAATGCAATTGTCAGGAAAAACAACAAAAATTGTAAATTTAAATTGCTTTTTATTTATCATATTGCAATTTCATTTTCCGCATGTGTGCGCATGTGGCTCGTTAAACCGTCTCTTCAAATCGTTTATCAAAAAATAATATATCAATAAATTTTAATTTACCAAACACTTGGTAAATTAAAATTTGCGTGGATGAGAGTTCAATGCGACTCTTTGCTTCAAGTATTAGATTTATAATTTGGAAATTTATGCTCTCTAACTTTGTTTTATCGTAATTTTCCCAATGCAATCGAAATAAAAAAACAACCAGGTTTAGTTTCAGCGTAACATAATATTCTAAGCAGCCAACGTAAAATTTATATTTTTTCAGTCTCTGTTGCCACAAAAGGTTTTACTTTCTTGAAGTATTTTAATTTGTTGCACTATAAATTCTATCTTTGCCCAGTGTTTGCAACTCATTTCATGAAATGATTTAAGAGATGTGATGCCACAACGCACCACCTTTATTTCGATACCAGATTTTTAAATGTTCTACTAATTGAATGCGAGGGAATCAACATCTTAAAAAAATCTCGTATAAAATCCTCACGAGTATACTTTTCATTAAAATTAGGTTACTTTTAAGCCTGTGTTTACTTTGGCATCCATTAAACAGGATGAAATATATTATGCACAGAAAACTTACAAATATTAAAATTTCTTCAATCTAGAATTAATTATTATTTATTTAATTATACAAAATCTTTAGAAATTGAATATTTTATTAAAAGTTTAAATTTAGAATCATGTATGGGATTAATATATGTTTCGTGTACAGAGAACAAAAAAATTTTATTTTACTTCTTTTCAATGTTTGTAGTTTATTTTTGATGATGTTCTGGCTAGAGCTCTGTCCTTTGGTACCACATTCTTCAGATTCGAATCTTAGCGGTGACATGGATGGTTGTTAGGTTTGGAATCCATTTTAATCATATCCGACTCATGACCCAGTGTCAATGTGCATAGCTAGCGTGTAGGTTGCCTGAGGTTCGAATACGCTGAGGCATGGCTCGAGGCACTGCATTCAGAGACGAAGAGGCTCTATGGGTGTTATGACAATTTCTCTCTCATCCATAATCGGCTGCCTGGTGGCAGTTTTCAGGGTTTTCTCCCATACAAAACACAAATGAGAGGCAGTTATCCCTAAAAGTTCTCCCGGGAGGCATTGTCCTCCTCTTTCACCCGTCGGTGGATTGTTCGTGGTATGCGTAAAGGCCACTGATATTACAACCCCATTTCTAACTAGCAGTGGATTACATAGCCCTAGGTGTAGGGGTGATGTGTGAATAAAAAAACAGAGAAATCCATTTTATACTGTACATTTCTGTCGAATTAACCTAAAGTGTCGTAGAAAATGACCGTATAATGACAAACCAAATCCATTTTGCTTTGACATCGGTTGATTTTGTTAAAAGATTGGTTCTATATTAAAAACTTGAAGAACCATAAAACGCAGAGAAATTGTTGCTTTATACCTAGACAAATGGTTTAATGTTTTCACAAAAGTGAATGTAGCCTTCGTTAACTAAAATTTAAAAAAGTATTATTACAGCTAATAAAAATGTTTTCTTAATTTTCTTTACATCAAATTTACTTGTCGTTAAAAACAATTAAAGAATTTTGAAATTTCATTAGAATATTTTATTAAAACCTTTTCTCTAAAGTTTGAATATATTCTTACAAAATCGATTTATTTTAATTCATTAAATTAATTTGGGGACTGATGGTGGAGTGACAAGTGTTCTGGCCCTCGTTGCCACAGGCTTCGGGTTCGAGTCCCGGCAATACCATGAAAATTTTAGTTGTTCGGAAACCATTTGTTAATTATTTGAAACAGTATGTTCCGATCTAATATGACTGTAGAACGTTGGACGCATGGCTGACAAACCTACCCTGTAAAAAATAAAACATCCCCTGTCTCGAAATCTGCCAGTATGCAGACTGTTTTGGCCCACCATGGGGCTGTTGCGCCAAGGAAGATGAAGAAGAATTAATTTTAAAGTTGTGTTCGAAAGCTCATTCAAATGCATCGAATCTAGTTTCGCATTCTTAGAGCAGTGCTAGTGTTCTTCGCTATTAATCTTCGTATTATAAATTTGATATTTAAAAACAAATGTATATTTCTAAAATGAAATTATAGTTTTTATGTTAAAATGTGTCTGTAGGATATTTGCTTTTTCACACGTTTAACAAAGAACTATTTAATTAATTTAAGGTCATTTACTGAAACATTTTACACTTATTTAAAGATATAATTCATAGAAAAAACATATTTAAGTAAACAATTAACCAGATATCTTGCAGAATAATCCCATGCACTAGTACATTTTTAATGTCTCTTCTCTGACAGAAATGAATGGAGATTACTCCCTCCTACTAAAAAATGAATTTCTCTTAGTGTTACCAATATTCTTCAGTGTCAAAATTAAATTTTATTATCAAATGATCAAAAAAAATTGAACATCTTTATGGAATGCACATCCCAGAAAAAACTGCACATCTTTATGAAATACACATCTTGTATTCACACTTTTAAATAAAATTAATTGGTTTATTACTAATAAGCGATAAATAAACCAAACGAATTTTCCATGAAGTACGACTGTTTAAACGAATTTATGAAAGAAATATTTTTCTGAGTCAATGTTTGGAAGTTAATATATTTTTAAAGAACATTTTGAATGTTAATGTTGTTTTAAACTTATTAAAATAGTGCGTAGATTTTTCTAATGGACTCAATTTTATACTGTCAGAAAATGATGACAAAAAAAAATTTATAAATTTAACGAGTCGTAAAAATCTGGCACGGTAGAACTGATGTTCGTAGATTCGTCGCTGCAAACGAAAACTAGACAAAGAAAAAAATTGACAATCTCTGTCTCTACACACTCATGACTTCCGTACACATGGAAAGGAAATGTGCGTCGGAGGGAACAATGTGTGCATGCATACCATTCATACCCTACCATGGTGATGCAATAAAGATTATGATGGCAAAAAAAAGAGAACTTTGGTCATATAACCTACGGATCATACCGACTTCAGTGGTACTATTGACTTGTTCCCAAAGATGCAAATTGGGTATTAATGTAAATATAAATCAGGGATGCATATGCATATCAATTATGGATGAGCCACTTTTAACATGTTTGTTTGTCCACACTGAAATGGCTCGTCGAAGTGTGGAAACATTTTGTTCATCTGAACTAATGGCGTTGTTTCCTATGCTCAATGGAAACTTTGTTGTTCTGTGAAGACAGAATACGGAAAAGACTCACTTATCATTAATAAAAAATTTTCGAAAATGTGTTTGTATAGGGAATATTTTTCGATAAACTGCCATATTATTCGGCAACTTTAATTTATTCTTATTTAATTATTACGACTTATTATTCTAAATGTTTCTGATGAAAACAGTTTGAAAGCATAGAACATAAATCAGCAAAATGTTATGTTAGTTTATTTAAAACATACTCATCTTGATATCCTGAAAAAATTCACGTTTAGTAATAATTTGCTGTTATTTATTTCTTCGATTTCCATAAAATATCTCCAAATATTTTTTTAATCGTGTTGCTTTATGCTACTATGCAAGTAGCTTAAAATACTGTTGTATTTCATTTTATTATCTTTTATTTATTAACTTGAAAATACACTTAATAGAATTTCAATATGAAAGGAATTGGTAAATTGCTTACAAGTTCCAGTATGAAAATGATGTAGTCCTATTTACATGAAACAAAAAAAAAAAAGATCTTTAACAATAAATACTATTTTTAATTAATACCAATTATTAATATTTTGTGACAAGCATATTAACAATTTAATTATTTTGCAGAATTGCGTACCCATTGATTATAATTTGATATAATTTATGTCGCGATTTTAAATCAATAAAAAATATTGTTGTAGATAAATAATACCGTGAAGCTAAATATTGAAATTTTAAAATATCTAAGAAAACTATTCCGTAAACTCATTTTATAAACCACAAAAAACATTTTTTAATTGAAATATTCATTATATTATTTACTAATGAATTTTATGAAAAATCCTTAGCAAAATATTATATTAAACAAGAAATAACATTACAAAGTTCCACAAAAATTGTACTACATTGAAAATATAAACAAAGCTCTTTTTTATAATTAATATTTATATTTTTAATACAGAATGTGAAAATGAGTATTCATAACAAGAAAAATATTAACATTTATTCAAAGACAAAAATCAATTACACCGTCGTTTCTAAAAGCATATACAGAAATAATGGTATTTAAATGAAGGAAAAAAATATTTAAATATTATAAAAGCAATTATTTTAAAATTCTAAAATCGGCTATGCAAACTGCATGCAAATATTCCTTATTGATCGTTCATTAAAATTTAACATTAGACATCTAAAAGCAATTGTCAGGAACAATGGCAAAAAGGTTATAAATTCATTATATAAATAAATAATAAAAATGTTATTTCATTTATTATACTACAAATTCATTTTCCAATGTGTGCGCATGTGTTTCGTTAAACAGTATTTTCGTGAGAAACGTTTTCCACATTGTCACATACGTGTGGTTTCTCTTGCGTATGGGTACGATAATAGAGAGGTTTTGCATAGCGGAAGCCACCCGCTTTCACTTTAACCGCTATTTGGCGCATGATACCACTGCGCATGCGCTCATCAGAAATGGCAATTTAACGGGCAGCTTAAAATGAGTTTTTGCATAGCGTCCGCTTTCATTTTTCCGTTAAATAAAAACAGCGCAAAACAAAATCTCGAATACGAGAGTTGAGTGATGATATAGATGTGCAAATGCCCATTTCTCGATAAGAAATATTTAACAAATGTAGATTTTAGTCGTTTTTGTCAGAGAACATTTATTTTTTTATTAATTATATATTTTTAATACAAAAAAAAATTGCAAAATGTATTACATATATGCTTATGCTCCACTTGATAATTGCTATTAATATTTATGTGACAATCAGGCAGCAGAAATGGTAAAAGAAATGAAGTATAAAAAACATGCAAGGAATAAAAAAAAAATCCCATTAAAAAAATAACATTTTTCTATTTGCAACTGCTTTGTTATGACTAGCATTGTGGTTATTTAACCTTTTTTGTTTCAGGCTATTTAAACATCTGCTTTTCTCTCCATCTAAAAATCTAAATTAACATTTTATTGAAAAGTGAATTAAAAATTCATTCTTTCTAATTTTCTTATAAAAATTTGCTCACCATTGAAATTATACAAACAGTTAAAAAAGTATGAATTTAGATTTGATCATATTTGCAAACAAAGTACCTTTACAAATTTTATTTTAGCATAGCGATTACACGTGGCATGGAGAAAAAGACAAACAAATATATTGAAATTTTCATTTAAATATTTTTTTAGTCAAAATCTACGAGAAAATCCAAAATTTACATGATGGAAAAAAATATTGGCAAAATTATGAAATTGACAAAATTATGAGCGAAAACATAAAAAATCAGTATATGTTTAGTACTTTGTATGCATACCTTCTGCATCTATAACAGCTTGTAATCTATTTCTCATAAAGGAAACTAAGGTCTTTGTTGTACTGTTGGGAATTTTGTGCCACTCTTGCACCAGTAAACGTTTGAGGTTGTCTTTACTTGAAATTTTATGTTTCTTGATTTCTAGATCCAGCAGGTGCCATAAATTTTCAATTGAAATTGATGTCAGGCGATTGGTTTTCCATTTTTAATTGGCGAGGAGCATTGTAGAGTAGCCATTCATGGGTTGATGTCGTTGTATGCTTGGGGTCATTGTCTTGTTGAAAAACGAATGATGTTCCCAAGACAAGATTTTGGGCACTGATTTTTAAGTTATGGCGCAAAATGTCAATGGATGTACGTGCTGTCATAATACCATCAATAAAATGCAGGTTGCCAATTCCATTAGCTGCCATACGCTGCCCCAAACTAAGACGCTGCCTCCACCATGTTTTACAGTAGCAGTTAAATGTTACTTTTCCAATTCAGTATTTTGGCTTCCACACATATCGTCGTCCATCACTGCCGAAAATGTTAAACTTTGATTCGTCGGAAAAAATAACTGTGTTCCAAAACTCTTCAGATAAATCAACGTGGGATTTTGCGAAATCTAACCTCTTTCTCCTATTTATTTCCGAGATGAATGATTTCTTTCTAGCTGCCCTTCCATAATACCTTCTCTCGTCATACAATAATGTTCGCTGAAAGTTTTTTCGAATTGAAAAACATCTCTAGCTATCTGAGGTGCACTTATTTTAGGGTTTTTCTTAACCTTGTTAATAATGACACGTTCTTCTCTTGTAGAAAATATTCGAGGTCGTCCACTTCTAGTCTTATTTTCCGTTGATCCTGTACAAAATCTTGAACTTTTTACAACATTTCTGACAGTAAATAAACTTATATTGAACTGCACTCCTATAGCACTATAAGTTAAACCTTCATATCTGAGCCTAATAATCGTGTTTTTAAATGTAACGTCCAACTCCTTCGATTTCGAAGTCATTTTTGCAGTAATCGAAAAAATAATGCTATAGACACTTTTGGAGTAATTTGCAGACTTTATAGCGGTAGAGTTTCTTATCAGTCGAAACACGTGACTTCAATGTAACAAAATTTGCATAGCAGTTAAAACTTTGCCAATATTTTTTTTTGGCATGAAAATTTTCGTTTTTGAAAGAAAAATCGTAGAAAATGCAAATTAAAATAATGTTTTTTACAATTTTATATATCTAAGCTGTCTTGAATTTAATTACGAGCTAAAATTGCATAACATTTTATTTATTTGTCAATATGAATAAATTAAGGCAATTGCCAATACTTTTTTACCACTGTATAACAACTAAAAAAGCAGTAATAATAAATGTAAATTTAAAATTTTACTTTAAAAATTGGTGAATATAATTTCTTTTGATGATTAGAAACAAATGTGCTATGAATGAACATGACTAATTCTAATGTTACTTTATTTTTCATATGTCTAGTTTTAAGAATATATATTATAAATTTATATTAATTTAAAACAAACAAACAAAGTAATTTTTTATTTAAAAGTATATTAAAAAGCTATTTGCTATAAATAATTTGTTTTAATTGTTAAAATTCTGATATTAAACTATTTTTTAATTTGATAACTCTTTTATTTTTATACTAATTAAAAGTACTCTTGAAATATTTTTCATTTATTAACCTGTTTCTGTTGGTATTTTAATTTTCTATTCCTATTTTGAATTTCATATGATTATTTAAGAAATAATTTGTAAATTATATTTGTTACTATGAAAAAATTAGCATTTTTAATAGTATAATATTTTTAAAAAAATAAAATAAACTATATATAAAAGATATCAATTTTGTGCCCTCCTGTTTTAACTTGATTATATTAGTATCGATTTATTTTTCTGAATAGAACTTTTCATATTTTGAATTGAGTTTTATAATAAATTGAAAATATACACAGATAAACCAATGTACTATTAAATAAGTGCTAAATAAATTTGCTTGTTTATTTTGAAAATTATTCTTATTTAAGAAAACAACATATAACAAGAAATATGTTTTTATTCATTTTCATCCTTAACATTAGTTACTTTTTTTAAAGATTTGATTTAATTTTATATTTGTTTGTCATTTTTTTTTTTTGGATTACCACTTTCTGTTTCATTTCTTATAATTTTTCTCTTTTTATGGGGACTTTTTGTAATGGCATAAGAGTTAATAATTTTTAACTTCTTTAAAAATCTTTCTGCTGTCTGCAAATTAAAAGTTAAGTAGCAATATATAACTGAATCATTACAATTTTCTTTTTTTTTTTCTTGCATGCTTCATGGGAAATTATTAATGTATTTTATACACCTTTTGTTATAAATTGCAAGAGTAAATAAATTTACTATATTGTTTATTAATAAATTTGTTTGTTTTATTAGAACATTTTTCTTTATTTAAGGAAATGACATATTGTAGGAATCAATTTTAACATTTTCATCATAATTATGTAAAGATTTTAAAAAATTTTACTAATCTGTTTTTTAAAGTATGTCATGAATTAAAAAATAAAATTAAAATTAATTGAATTTAAAATTAATTCAGGTTTCTTAAATCTCATAGTTGTTATACATTACAAGAAATGTTCATTTAAAAAATATTGCTTCATATAATCTGAAATATTTAAATACAAGTAACTTGCACAAAATTATATGTAAATAATAAGTAATTTAATCAAAATTTTAAAAAGTTGTACATAAATAAATCTATAAAATACATACATCTTTTTAATTAGTAATGAAATTGTTCATTAAAGACATGTCAATGCAAAACAAATAGTAATCTAGTTGCTAGTAAACAAATACTTTTTTGGCAAATGATTTTTTTGGTGGTACATTAGCTTATTATTTGACTGAATCTACCATCTATGTCATGAATATGAATATGTAAACAGTGATTATATCATTTAATGTTCCATTCTGAAATTGATATATATTTTTATTATCGAAAGCCTGTTAAGGGAATGTAATTTATAAAACAATCAAATTGTGAAAAAAATATTTTCTAGTTGTCATTATCTTTATTTTTAAAAATGGAGGAGTGGGTGAATTCTCACACTCCTCTGTAAATTGAAAAAAATTATTTTATACATCTTAAAATTTATATACATGAATAATCCAAATGATCTTGAATTTGGAATATTATTCAGGGGGGAGAATTCTTCTCTGGAAATTAATCTTAATGTTTATAGATCAATATACAATAAAAAAATTAAAAACTATTCGTAATATAATTCGAATAAAACTGATGAAAGGATAAGGAGTTAAACGTATTAGGAAACGGGATTAACAGAAATTAAACACTTAATTAAAATAAATAAATTATTTTTTAGATTAGTCTAGGATCTTGTATTAGAAGAAACTGTGTTAAGATGTAATTAAAAAAAAACATTTTTATTTATCAGCGGAATCATCAACGAGCAACAAAGACACATATACGATCTTCTAAGAATCACGAAAGTAAGTTTCCAGTTTATTTTTATATTAAAAATATACTATAACGTAGTTTAATATATAAATAATAGTATATTTTATTATATTTAATGCTAATTAATTCTAAAATTCCCATGATAATCTATTAAAGCTGAATCGATTTTCATTCATATAACATAAGTTTTGCCTATAATGATGTTTGAGTATCTATCTAACTACAAAATATATTTATATATCTGAGAGAAAATTGATTAAGTTTATCATGAGAATTTTAGAATTAATTAGCATTAAATATAGTTATGTTAAGAAATTAAACTACATTATAGAATATTTTTAATATAACAAATAAACTGGAAAACTTACTTTCGTGATTCGTAGAAGATCGTATATGTATGTCCGTTGCATCATCGTTGATGAGTCAACTGATAAAAAAAGTATTTTTATTTAAGATTAATTGCTCGCACATTTCACATTTTTTTCTTTGTACAAGATCCTAGACTAATCTAAAAAATATTTTAATTTATTTAAATGAAGTATATAGCGTTTAATTTCTGCTTTACCGTGTTTCACAGTTAGTCAACTCCTCGTCTATTCATCAGTTGTCGCCATGTTTGTTTTTTGAAATGCTTTCAACTGCTTTCAAATCGCATGCGCAGTAGTGTAATATAACAGATAGGCATGCGCAATA
>BPLR01020078.1:0-45301 GCA_021605095.1 Caerostris extrusa
TTACGAAAGAAGGAGAAAATCCTTAAATAATTATAAAGTTTCACATTTTACAAGGTTTTAATTTTTTTAAAAATGTAACATTTGTTTTCAGTATAGAATACGTATTATGGATGGCCCAAATAGTTAAAAACTTACGCTAATTTGTCCGCATTTCACACATGAGTATTAGATCAAATTACTCGCGATATCTTGATCTAAGCTACTAAATCCTTATTTAATTCTACCAACAAATTGACGATAAAGGAACCCTTACAATCGTCTATGTTTATCTAAATATTATATAAATAAATAAATAAAATCTGTATCTACGTTTGTAAAAATTTCAAAGTTTGTTTTATACATCAAAATTATTTAAAGTTCTGAAGAGAATATTAAAATACTGTTTTAATAATTTATAGAAATCTTAACTTAGATTTTTAATAGATAAAACCAACAGCACTTTTGTAGAATTTTAAAAGGACACAATTTCTACTCTTCCTAATTTTATATCGGCAGCAACAAAATTGTCAAAGTTATATATCATAATTTAGCTATAACCCTTTAGACCAAGATATAATTCCCAGTGTATTTTTGTTGTTTTAACTATTGTTTTATCTTTTTTAATTTTTTTTTTCTATAAAAAATCACATATAATAACATGAATTTGTTATTTGTCCTTTCTTTAACTTATCATGCATAAATGCAAATTGTTTTATTTCGCTCTATTAAACTCAGTGGACAAATATATCATTTTCTGCTATAAGAAATCAAAATAATAACAAGGCAGCCAATCCAATGTGAACAACAAAAAATAATTCTGAAGAATATGTTGTATTAAAGTGTCCTATTTTATAAATTATTAATGTATTTTATCCTCTAATCTGTCATGATTTCAATTTTCAGTCTATTATTCAGCTCTTCAATCTACAGAGCAAATGTGAAGCTCTAATGTGAAAATATGAATTTGTACTGATAAATCAAAATTTCTTCGATTGTTGTAAATACAATTTTAAAAATTTATTATTCCAAGAAAAATTTAAAAAATGTTAAAACAATTCTTACTATTTTGCAAAATTCAGTTAACTATAAAATTATTTTGACAGAATTAAATGTAATTTTGTCATGATATAAATTTTTACGTAAGTCAGTTTATCATTTATTATTAAATGTCTCATAGTTACATAAAATTAATGGATAAGACATTTAGGAGTAGAAAGCACATTACAGAGACGTTATCAACAAAATCAAAACACAATATTGTAATTAAAATAAGTTATCTGATGAAAAGTACAGTTAAGGCACTCGTTAAAAAATATTTCAGGTCGCGTCGGGAAAAACGACATAAAAAGATAGCATTTAATCTGAACACATCTACGTGCGGCATAAATTTAGTTAATTATTCCGGAATTAATTTTCCACTCGCGAGCTGTTATTTATTTATGAAATCCTTTGAGGAATCTGAATTTTTAAAGATGAAAAAATTAATCTAATTGATGGTGTTTTAAAAAGAAGTTTTTAAGGATTTTTCTCGAGATGGCTTAACTTTTAATTGCTTTAAATCTTGCAGAATTTCTAAAACAGAATTTATCGCACAGTTTTAAAGTTTATATTACTTGAATTTTGCTCTCTAAGCGCTTAATATAAATCGCGTATATAAATGGCTTATAAGCCTAAGCATTATCTATGTAATAGTTTTTCTAGAATCGGATATTTTTTGTATTACTTACGATGATGGTCAATGCTATTCAAAAACTTACTCGGATTTTTTTGTAAACATTATTCCCATTGATAATATACAGTCACTAAACAAACAAGTACCTAAAGAAATATTACTTCTTTGGGGAAAGAAAAAACTCCGTTTCTTTCTTAAGTTGGTGGAACTTATCCTTTGCGTGACTTTAAGTCAAAGAGTCATAGAACAATTATTTTTTTATTGGAAACAAAAACAACAATTCTTTCATTCCTTGGTTTTCTTCCATGAAAACACATGAAAAATTTTTGAATAGGAGAAAAGACAAAAGAGATGAGTCGATAAAGACCTTCGCTGTGATTTTTGGTGATGTACTGTCACCAGTTAAGAAAGTATGTTATGCAAGTACGAATTGCTGCGAATTTATTTTTTTTTTAATTGAAAGGGGAAATTTAAAATTTAAAAATTAAAGATTCCGAAAAATTTCAAAGATTTATCGAGTACTTATAATATATTAAATAATGCACATTTTTTTAATTCTAATTCATTACATTTATAAATTTGTATCAATAAAACTTGTCAAAGTAAAGAAAGTTAACGAAAACTGACCAATAATGAATCTAATTTGCTTGTAATATATTATGAAATGTTCAACAACAAAAAAATTCATTCTTAAAGGGCATTATCTTAACCGAGAATTTATTTTATAGATTAATCAAAAGATTATCGGTAGATCTATAAATCGAATTTTTATGCATAAATTTATGTTCACCATCTTTTCATAAATGCGTTTAAGGAAACATTATCTATATTTAATAAAAAAATATAAAATATTAATATATTTAAATCATAATTAATTTAAACTAATTAATTACTTACTAATACTTGATTTAATTAACTTAATTTTAATTAATAAAAATATTTATTGTCACACATCTTTTCTGAAAATAATATCGATTTCCACATAAAATTTTAAAAAGGAAAACTCAATCAAAATGTCTTTGTTTAATTTTAGTCCATTATATTTAGTCCAGTACCTGGCGGTCGGTGCCACAGGTTTCAGGTTCGAGTCCCAACGGTGTAATAGATGTTTGCAGTGCTTCGGAATCTACTGTAAACTGATCTAATAGGACTGTAAATAGTTGGGCATAAGGCTGACAACCATGTCCCTTAAAAAGAAAACATCTCCTCTCTCGAAATCTGCAGGTAGGCAGAAAGCCTCAGCCTACCATGATGCTTTTGCTCCAGTGAAGTAGAAGATATTAAATTAGGAAACTTCATTTTCTGTAGATAAAAAAAAACGAGTTTTATTGTTGAATACAGAAATATAATGTAACGAAAATGTAACATTTATCTCAGTAAATAGTTACGATTCAAATTAATGTGGATGGTTGTATATTATTAATGTAAATAATTTAAAGCAAACATTAAAAATTTTAGAGGTGGGAGAATTTTATGGTTAAAATTAATCATTAATTTACATCAACATTAACTGTTATGACCGTTAACGGAGATTAACAGTATTTCCCATCCCTACAGTTACGTATAATTTAAACCAGTTCATAAAATTTAATTATTTTCAAGCAAGTAGTTGGATTTACGTAGTATTTATTTAATCTGAATTTTTTTTTCAAATTATTACATGTTTATAAGCCCGTTAAGTAGTTGACACCTTTTTGGTTGATAGTTAATAACAATGTGAGAATCAGGGCAGTCAGATGAGCTACTATTAGTTTTAGCACTTGATTAGTTGAAATTTATCCAAATATTATAGTAACCCATACATTATTTTTAAATGAAATATTTTTAAGTTTATGCAATGATTTTATTTTTTTTTTTTATTTTTTTTTATTATTACTTTTAATTTTACTAATTTAGACTTACCTCAATGATAAATTAGTAAAATTATTATTATTTTAATTTCATTGTTCTTCATTATTCGGCCAAATCGCAAAAATAGAGGCCGTTGGTGTTTGGCGCCTTTTTGTGGCGATAAGTTGCCAAATATGGCCTCTTGTTTCTTGAACTGTTTGAAATTCACTTCACTTTCAATCGCAACCCGTTACTTGGCACACTTTGGCGAAAAGAGTTTTGACGCAAAATCCCAACAGCCTCTGTTCTGCGATTTCGCCCATTACTCATCCATTAGTCATAATTAATCCTTTTGTATCTGCTACAGAAAGTTGTACATTTCAGATATAGTTCTTTCATATATTTGAACATGATAGAAAACATTTCACCCATTAGCTAAATATTTAAGTTCCTATACTTCATTCTCCTTTGCATATCTGCAAATAAATGAAAAAAAAAAATTCCATGCAGAGTATGAAGTTGTTTTATTTATATTTTTCATTTGAGATGCTTGATCAGCTAATGGAAATAGTAGCTTTATTATTTCTTCATATTTAAAAAAATTGCAGAACATTCAACAATTTTCTTTTTTTTTTTTTTATTCTCAATTAGTAAATGTAAACATTTATTTTAGTAGTATTTTTTAAAAATTCAAATTTTAAGACGTTATAAATCTTCGGCATTTAATTTGTTTATAATAATAATATAGTATGCTTATCATATACTTAAATACTAACTAAAAAAATAGGCATGCTTTATAAGTGTTTACTTAATAAAAAATTGTATTTAGAATAAGTATACATAAAGACAAACTACATGGCTAACACAAAAAGAATATCTTGCACGAGTTATGCATAAAATATTACTAATTTAACAATAGTTGTTAGAAAAAATATGTTATAATATAATAATCTTGGTTTTCTTTTCGAACAATTTTTTTTATAAAATTCTTAGAAAAAAAGAATGAAAATTAAACTGTCCACTGCCCAATTAATTGCACAGAATAAATGAATCTTATGGACCAGCGTTTCTCAACCTTTCAGTATTTACGACACAATTTTCATTCATAATTTTCATCGCATATCCCCCTTACAAAAACATTGCATACAATAACCATGTAGTTTCAGTATTTTGAAGCTAAATCTACGCTACGACATTAATTACAAACATTATACATTACAAAAATTAGTAAATTTATTGCTATTGGAACCCTCACCCGCTGCATTGACACAACCAAAATCGATGCTGTTTTATTGCCCTTAGTCCTACGTTCAAAGCATTATATCAGTGTGTGAATTTTATTTTTTATTATGCCAGAATGTATTTTGTTTTGTAAAATAAAGTTCAGTAAATTAATCACTTTTTAAAAACATTTTTTTCGATATGCTCGCACCTGCATTTAGTGTTATCATGTCCCTCTAGGGAACCGGATTGATAATCTCCGTTCTAGACAAAAAAAAAAAAAAACGAGAACAATGAAATGATGCCATAACGAAGAAAACTAGATAATTATCTATTTTATATTAATGATGGATATATACTTATATATGTTAAGAGAGATTGCCGAAAAATGAAGGACTAAAAAATTTTACTTTTATTAGATAGTAGCTTCTGAAATTGGCCCAAATGGCTAAAATTAGCCATCTCTGGCAGCCCTGGTGTGGAGAGAAATAATTCCTTCCCATGCTCATTCAGAGCCAACTGCCCAGAATTTGCAAGTCGAATAGAAAAATGCTTGAAAAAAATGTCAAGATTATCTATGCAATTGAACTTGCAATTGTCTTGACAATTTCAGAAATTATCCCCATGTCTATTGGTTTTCCAAACCAGTGATTGTATCACCGCCAATCCCGCTAATACAGTCACTTGACAAGAATTCTCACTCTTTCAGATTTTATCGGCGTTGCTGTCAGTGACACGACAGAATGTGGGATGTCTGTGGAGAAAATAACCAGCTGATATTTATTTCTCATTTCATTTCTTTTCTATTTCTTGTTATGAGTAATTAAAATTTTTAGCATCTCCATGACTGTTTTCAGTAAATAATTTTGTTTTTTTCATTAAAGAGTTCAAATGAATTATCTGATTTAAGGCAGAAAAACAAACTTAAAAACACACCTAAGACTTCAAAACGCGTTATTCATTATCTTTAACGGGAAGCAAACCGGCTTTGTTACCCATAACAATAAGTTTATGATATCAATTGCCTTCGGCTAGCTTGTTTGGGAAAAAGAAATTCATGTAACCACAAACTGCACTATACTCATTGATTCCCTCGAAATAAGCGATAAAATCTTCATATAATTGAGCTATTGGTGATAAATATTTCATGTGCACGATTAACTCATTGTTTGAATGGTAATAGGGTTTTGCTTCACGCTAAAAGTAACGAAACAACCTCGTTCTGATAAGGTCTTTAAGGAAGCATGAGCTGAAAGAAGATAACTAACCAGCTATTCTTATAGAGGATGACCAATTGAATAGCTTAAATGGAAAACATGTGGCCATTAAATGGGTTAAACCTGCATCATCTTGCATTCAAATTATCTTGACTTTCTTCATTTTAGCTTTCTTTTCCATACATTAGGGATTTTCGTATACCACGAACATGCATGAAACGATGCCTCCATAAAGACAATCCTCCCATAAAGGAGGGGCTGTCTATAAACTTCCACCAGACAGCCTAACTCTTGATACGATACGCTAATATAATCGTCATCGAGTGCTAACAGCAATGATTGTAACACGTGCTTCACATTACCACTGGGTTACAAAAAGGAACAAATATGATGTATTTTTTTTAATCTAAAGTTTTGAAAAATAAATGTTTTAATTGAAATAAAGTCAGATTCCTTCAGGGTTTTTTTATCATCATTTCCATTTTTTCAACATCTACATCCCCGAATATTCCTTTTAAACTAATTTTTGTTAAATTTTCATTAATTTCTGTATATTTTTTATTATTATTTACTTGTTTTATATGTTTATCGATAAATATTATGAAAAAGAATTTTATTAACATTTGCCCTTTTTAATAAAATTCTCGTAAATTATGACAAAAAAAGTTGAATACATTTTTTGTCATAATTTTATTCATAAATTTATATAATAATAATAATACTAAAAAATTCACATTAAATTAAATAAAATTTAACAAAAAACAAGTTGAAAAAGTAAAAAAAAGGTTGTCAACGAAAGAGAAATAATGAAATAAAAAAGGGGATAAAAAATAAAGAATCTGACTTTATAAAATTTAAAAAAAAATTCGTCTTAAATTAAAAAAAAAGGAAGCACTACAATAAAAAAAAATGGTTTTAATTCTGAATATTAATTAATGTTGCTGTTAAAAACGACAGAATTTCTATGTCTTTATCCAACTGGACATTTATGTAATGCTTTCTCTAATATATTTAATTAAATAAATTACACATCTCACTTGGAAAATAAAATATTTATTTCATACGCTTTCAAAGGATTTTATTAAAATTAATTATTTAAAAAACTAGTTATTTTAATGTTTCTAATTTTTTCAAAATTTAATGCTGATTATTTGAACCAAAAAAAAATAACACTTTCCTTACTAGTCTTTAATTTGATTACTAGCCTGATTAAATGAGACTGCTTTTTCGACTCGAAATTCTAGAGCTTCATAAAAGCTTTATAAAAATTATTCTACAAAACTTTTCTGAGATAAAAAGATTAATTCATCTATAGATTAATATATTATGCTACAAAAAAACTATATTATCTTTAATTTACTAAAGAAAAAAACTTTTTCTCATAAAATTCATAGAATAAAAAAAGGTTCTAAATTCAATTCGATTTTTGGTGATTTCCTATTTTTTCTTACACGATAAATTTATTGCTTTTAAAAATATCGTTTTCTGTTTTCTAAAATGTAAAAACATAAATAGCATATTTTTAACAATGTGTAAACATTATAAATAACATATTTTTCTCATTTTACGAAAGTCAAAATAAGTTTTTTTGCATCATTGTGATAAGGGAATTAAAAAAAAAAAAAATATTAATGTCTCCATACTAAAATAGAATTGAAAGAAAAACAGATATTTTTAATGCCTTGTAAAAGCAATTTGAACATCAACAAAAGAATGTTTTTAAAAGCTGTAGTGTTGAAAAGACGTTTGTGATTTTATAAGTTTTTTTCGATCGACATTGCCTCACAACAGTTTTCGGATAGACGTGGTATTTTTTAAAAATTAATAAATAAAAGAGATGTTAAGCCAAATAATAAAAATTTGCTGCTTTGTATAATTAATTAAACATGTTTTTCATTTTATTTACATTATCTTTTTTTTCGAATAAATTCATTTTAAAAGCAATAAAACACAATGAAAGAATGTTGTTACACACAAAGATTTATGGTTAAGAAAAATAAAATTCAACAACAAAATTTAAGCTGCTCATTATGCAATTTTTAACACTTCGTTAAACATCAACGAGTTCAAGGACATTTTTTAATTGTTTTCGTATATTCAAATTTTCTTTTGTAAATCTGTGGGCATTTTGTTCCATTTTTCTTATATTGATTTTAATGCTACTTTGAAGAAATGTTATTCTTTCTCAAATTGTAGCCATTGTAACGTCCGTCTTATACCAGACCTATAACGACTCCAAAAAGGGGGCCATTTTCAGGATCATAGGAACACTTAAAATTTTTTTACAAGCACTGGGTTATTACACAAAGAAATGAAAATTTAAAAATATAAATTTGATCACAAGTACACTATTAAAATCACAAGTACAGTTCACTCAAAGGTCAGAGTTCTTGAGTCTACGTCGAATGTCAAAACATGTGGTCTGCGGCAGATCTTAATTATCACACGGCGTGATACTCGAAACCACAAGTGGCTCACTTTGGAAACGTACGGAAACTCCGGCCTGTTCTGTCACCTCAGAGAAAAAGGGAAAAACAACACTCTTTGTCGACTCGTCGAAGAACTCTATTTCTCCTTTCCAAAAACATCCCTTTAAGAAAATACGTTAAGAGCGGAAGGGGAGCTTCCCTCACTTCTCATTGGAGGATACATTTTCTCAGTTCATGATTTATCACCCATCACGATGCAAAAACTCATAGTGTAGTCTATATTCCAACTGTAATTGTTTCGACCTGTGAAGGTCGCACAAAATCACTAATTTCATGAGTCTCATTATCCACGACATTGATTATCTGCCATCAGATTTGAGTGGCAGGTTGTTCTCATTAGTACAAAACACTAAGTACATGTAAGATAACTACCCACAATACTGTTTGTCTTCTGTCAAATTTGAGTGATGGGTTGTTATTATGTACTTGTCAAAGAATATACATTCCCCCCCTGGAAATGAATCTTCATAACTCTCCCTCGTGGGAAAAAATGCTACACCCTATATGTTCTATTTAATTCAAATAGGGTGACTGAAAGAAGCGTTTCAATATTTTATTTACTACAATGGAATATCTAAAGCAGAATGCTTATGAATATTATCCTAATTGAACTTGTGGACATTAACGAACGAGAAGTTGAGAACTAGAGTTGAACGAGTTTCCGGCGAAATGTAGCTGCACATAGTTCCCCATAACTTTCCCACCGCCATGTTAATGAATAGAATAGGTTCTCATTTTTAAAACCCCTTTCGATATTTTCCAAATCAATGTGCTACCTGTTTCTCTAAATATATTAAATTTACTTTCATAAACAACTATATTACAGTAAAAAAAAACTTTTTTTCATGATTTTTTTCAAATAAAATTTGAAGTTTTCAATTTTTTACATTAATTAAAAATTTCTATCGACCCACACCGCCATGTTATCCAGCTGAATTGTATTTTAACTAACTACAAGTATTCCATAATATTCTTAACAATTACATTATGATTTTTGAAACCAATTATCTTGGATTTGCATTTATTTTTCACTGGATGAGTCTGTAAGGAAGATTTAGTGGCCTTCTGAATCTTGATTTACTTCTTAATATTTCCCTAATCACAACTGCATAGCTAATTTTAAAATTTCTAATGACGTATTCTTTCCAAATCTTTAATCGTGGAATTATTCTAATTATATAAATAAATATTAAAATAACAATATTTAAATTACTATCGAAAATTAGTGGGAAGCAGATAAATTTGATGTAATACTAAATATGTGAAAATTTTTGTTGCTGTTTATTTAGGTTTAAAAATATTCTTTTCTATTGTTTTCAAAATTTAAAAAAAAATACATCTAATAAACCTTACTGCATTTTTGGAACTTAAATTATTTTCGCGCAATCATAAGAAATTTTAATTATTTCTTGGAATAGTTACGAGAATCACACATATGGTAAAACTTCTGTGAAATATTTTAATTTGTTTTTCTTTGCATAGTCTTCAAAACATAAAAAAAATAATAATAACTTTCAACATATTGCAATTTTCTCTCATACGAATGTAAAAGTAAATTTCGTTGAATTATTGCAACAGACGAATTGAAAAAAAAAACTATATTTATTTCCCAAAAGAAATGGAAAGTACTGTTTGCTAAAATAGAATAAAATTAAAAAAATAAATCTTTATAAACAAAACAAAATAAATAAAATAGCGATGATAAAACTTACTCGTTCCAAACGCGATAAATAAAATTGCTAATCTTTTGCGATAAATCAGAAATATGTACTTTTCTAGTAGAAATAAAATATTTTCTAAATTTTAGCTACATTTTAAATCTTTGTTACCTTCATTTTTTTATCTTTAAAATATATTGTAATAAGCTTTCCAATACGTGCTGTTTTCTTCTTCAGCACAAACAAATGTTCTCCCAGAAGTTATTTATGTTCTTATTATTCTCTTCTAATAATAAGAGTCTAATAATTTTAATATCTTCAATAAATATTTAGTTTGAATCATATATTTTGAATTATTACCTTTAACATTAAACATAACTAAAGTAACATACATAGCACGATAAAAATAAGAACAAAAAAGATTTTTTAGTGTTGGATTTTATATATTTACAATTAATTTATATTCAGTAAATTAGAAATATTTTATATTACTGATGTATTAAAAAGATTCTACATCAAATACAGAGTTAAAATAATAATAACAACCATAACATCTATCAACAGAATAATAATTTTTTTAAATATGTTTTAAGGAATAAATATTATCTGTCTTGCATTAATATTTCTTACTAAGATTATTTTTGCAATAAATATATTCTGCAAAATAATTCATTAAGTCGAAGGTCATACAAAACATTTAATTGTGTGACATTGTTATAATGCATAGATTAGGAATACGTAGACTTTATGAAAACCAAGGATCCTACAAAAAAAAATTGAAACTAATTTAAGACATATTTTATTTATGAATAAAATATATTTATTCAGGAAAATTGTGTAAGAGAAAGCGCATAATATAATAGAATAAAAACGTTGATGCCTGACGTTATATAATTTAGAATAATCAGAAAAATGTGTTTTTAGTAGAAGCAAAATGTTTTCTAAATTTTAGTTACGTTATAAATATTTATTACGGTCATTATTTTTAAAGTCTATTTTAAAAAGCCTTTTAATATGTGTTGTTTTGATCTTCAGCATAAACAAATATTTTTAGAAGTTATTTGTCGTTATGAGAAAATATTTATTCACTTATAAATATTAATGCAAATAGCCTTGTTATTTTAATGCTTTATTGTGTAACGACAGCAGGCATTTTGTTGAGCACAGTTTTAAAATGGATTAATCTATTATAATTTCTGACGAATTGTGTAAACATATTTTTACAGAATGTTAGTGTTTTGATAAACGATAAAAATGATGCACTTGTATATGGAAAGAAAAAAAAAAATGTAATAGATTCGTCAACACGTTGCTTCAGATCTGGCAATAAACATTTACCGATGGCTATCTTCTTGATGAGCAACAGAAATGGGATCCTTGGTGATTAATAAGTAAAGAAAATAAATAACAATACGGCTAGACATTGCATACTAGTCGGTGATAAACATTTGCGAGTTGACCAGCGTCTTGATTGGCAATGGAGATGTAACTCTTACATCTTAAAAAAAAAAAAATAGAACGATAGATCGAGGCGTTGCATCCAGCGTGGCTTTAAATATTTATGGATGGCTAGCATCTTGAAAAGCAATAAAAATTAGACTCTTGTGTGTGGGTAAGAAAAACAATGAAACTTGCAGGGCATGATGACCGAGTGACTGACGGTCTAGCGCTCTGTGCCCCAAGCTTAGGGTTCGATTCCTGGCGGTGCCATGGATGTTTGTAGTGGTTCGGAATCCGCTTTAAACTGTAGGTCCCAGTCTAATATGGCAGCACAGCCGTGGACCTAGGGCTGACAACCCTACTCCGTAAAATGAAATCAACATCTCATGTGTCGGAATCTGCCAGTAGGAGGACGACCTTGGCCCCTCAATGGCATGTTACACTAATGAAGATGAAGAAGAAGTAGAATAATGAAAATTGTTTGGATGCAACGTCTTGATCTACCAATTATTTTTCTTTTTCACCCATATAACAGATGGGCTGAAAAGTTCATAGGCTTACACATAGATGGCTCTACTAGTATTAAATCCATATGATTTTTAGTTAGCCCTAACCTTCAAAGGACACGTGTAAAAATTTGACAGCTGTTGCACTATTAGTATGCGAGTTATAGCATTTTTAGCGAAGCAACTTTTGTTAGTTTGAAAAAATGGATAAAAGGAATTTCGTGTGTTAATTAAGCATTGCTTTTTGATGAAAAAAAAAATACTATTGAAGCCAAGGCTTGGCTTGATAAACATTGTTCGGACTTTGCACCAGGAAAATCAACCGTAGAGAAGTGGTTTGCTAAATTTAAACGAGACGAAATGAGCACCGTGGACTGTACGTGATGCTATAACTCACAACAAACTTCGGTTTTTGGAAAACAGTGGATTGTCTTTCCGAATCTTCTTTTTTTTTCTTTCTTGAAAAGCAGTGCAATTTTGTTGTGAATCCTCTTTTTTCTTTTTTCTTTTTTTTTAATCCTCTTTTTTTCTATTTGGAAGCAGTGCAATTTCTTACTGAATCCTTTTTTACTTTTTGGAAAGCAGTGCAATTTTCTTCTGAATTTTCTTTTTCCTTTTTTGGAAAGCAGTGCAATTTCTTTTGAATTTCTATTCGGTTTTTGGAAAACAGTGCATTGTCTTTCCGAATCTTCTTTTTTTTTCTTTCTTGGAAAGCAGTGCAATTTCGTTCTGAATATTTTTCTTTTTTTTTTTTTTTTTTAATCCTCTTTTTTTCTATTTGGAAGCAGTGCAATTTCTTACTGAATCCTTTTTTACTTTTTGGAAAGCAGTGCAATTTTCTTCTGAATTTCTTTTTCCTTTTTTTGGAAAAGCAGTGCAATTTCTTTCTGAATTTCTATTTTTTTTTTTGGAAAGCAGTGCAATTTTTTCTGAATTTTTTTTTTTTTTTGGAAAGCAGTGCAATTTCTTTCTGAATTCTTTTTTTTTTTTGGAAAACAGTGCAATTTTCTTCTGAATTTTTTTTTTTTTTTTGGAAAGCAGTGCAATTTCGTTCTGAATCCCTTTTTTTTTTTTTTTTTTTTTAATCCTCTTTTTTTCTATTTGGAAGCAGTGCAATTTCTTACTGAATCCTCTTTTTACTTTTTGGAAAGCAGTGCAATTTTCTTCTGAATTTTCTTTTTCCTTTTTTGGAAAGCAGTGCAATTTTTCTTTTTTTGGTTTTTTTGCATTTTTTAATTTCTTTTTTCTTTTTTGGAAAGCAGTGCAATTTCTTTCTGAATCCTTTTTTTTTTTTTTTTTTTTTTTCTTTTTTTGGAAGCAGTGCAATTTCTTCTGAATCCTTCTTTTTCCTTTTTTTCTCTTTTTTAATCCTTTTTTTCTTTTTTTGGAAAGCAGTGCAATTTCTTACTGAATTCTCTTTTTCCTTTTTTGGAAAGCAGTGCAATTTTTTCTGAATCTTTTTTTCTTTTTTGGAAAGCAGTGCAATTTCGTTCTGAATCCTTTTTTTCTTTTTTTTTTTTTTAATCCTTTTTCTTTTGGAAAGCAGTGCAATTTCTTACTGAATCCTCTTTTTACTTTTTGGAAAGCAGTGCAATTTTCTTCTGAATTTTCTTTTCCTTTTTTTTTTGGAAAGCAGTGCAATTTCTTTTGAATTCTCTATTCGGTTTTTGGAAAACAGTGCATT
Organism: Caerostris extrusa; assembly: GCA_021605095.1. NCBI lineage: Eukaryota > Metazoa > Arthropoda > Arachnida > Araneae > Araneidae > Caerostris > Caerostris extrusa. The sequence goes on from BPLR01020078.1 coordinate 13,697, forward strand.
GTCTTTCCGAATCTTCTTTTTTTTCTTTCTTGGAAAGCAGTGCAATTTTTCTGAATCCTTTTTTTTTTTCTTTCTTGGAAAGCAGTGCAATTTCGTTCTGAATCCTCTTTTTTTTTTTTTTTTTTTTTTTTTTTTTTCTTCCTTTTTTTTTTTTTGGAAGCAGTGCAATTTCTTACTGAATCCTCTCTTTTTACTTTTTGGAAAGCAGTGCAATTTTCTTCTGAATTTTTTTTTTTTTTTGGAAAGCAGTGCAATTTCTTTTGAATTCTCTATTCGGTTTTTTGGAAAACAGTGCATTGTCTTTTCGAATCTTTTTTTTTTTTTCTTGGAAAGCAGTGCAATTTCGTTCTGAATCTTTTTTTTTTTTTTTTTTTTTTTAATCCTCTTTTTTTTTCTATTTGGAAGCAGTGCAATTTCTTACTGAATCCTCTTTTTACTTTTTGGAAAGCAGTGCAATTTTCTTTTCTGAATTTTCTTTTTTTTTTTTTGGAAGCAGTGCAATTTTTTTCTGAATTCTCTTTTTTTTTTTGGAAACAGTGCAATTTTCTTCTGAATTTTTTTTTCTTTTTGGAAAGCAGTGCAATTTCTTTTGAATTCTCTTTTTTTTTTTTGGAAAACAGTGCTTTTGAATTCTTTTTTTTGAAAACAGTGAATTCTTTTTTTTTTTTTTGGAAAGCAGTGCAATTTCGTTCTGAATCCTCTTTTTTTTTTTTTTTAATCCTCTTTTTCTATTTGGAAGCAGTGCAATTTCTTACTGAATCCTCTTTTTACTTTTTGGAAAGCAGTGCAATTTTCTTCTGAATTTTTTTCCTTTTTTTGGAAAGTGCAGTTTCTTTTTTTCCTTTCTGGAAAGCCTGCAATTTTTTGAATTCCTTTTTTTTTTTTTAATCCTTTTTTCTTTTTTTTTTTTTTGGAAAGCAGTGCAATTTCTTACTGAATCTCTTTTTACTTTTTGAAAAAGCAGTGCAATTTTCTTCTGAATTTTTTTTTTTTTTTCTTTTTTGGAAAGCAGTGCAATTTCTTTTGAATTCTCTTTTCTTTTTTGAAAGCAGTGCATTTTCTTTCCGAATCTTCTTTTTTCTTTCTTCTGAATCCTCTTTTTTACTTTTTGGAAAAGCAGTGCAATTTTTTTTTCTTTTCCTCTTTTTTTTTTTTTTAATTTTCTTTTTCTTTTGGAAAGCAGTGCAATTTCTTACTGAATCCTCTTTTTACTTTTGGAAAGCAGTGCAATTTCTTCTGAATCTTCTTTTTTCTTTTTTGAATCTCTTTTTCAGTGCAATTTCGTTCTGAATCTTCTTTTTTTTTTTTGAAAGCAGTTTTTTTTGAATCCTTTTTTTTTTTTTTTTTTTAATCCTCTTTTTTTCTATTTGGAAGCAGTGCAATTTCTTACTGAATCCTCTTTTTACTTTTTGGAAAGCAGTGCAATTTTCTTCTGAATTTTCTTTTTTCTTTTTTTTGGAAAGCAGTGCAATTTTTTTGAATTTTGAATTCTCTTTTTCTTTTTTTTTAATCCTCTTTTTTTTTTTAATCCTCTTTTTTTTTTTTGAATTTTTTTTTTACTTTTTTTTTTGGAAGCAGTGCAATTTCTTTTGAATATTCTTTTTTCTTTTTTGGAAAGCAGTGCAATTTTTTCTGAATCCTTTTTTTTTTTTTTTTTTTTTAATCCTTTTTTTTTCTATTTGGAAGCAGTGCAATTTCTTACTGAATCCTCTTTTTTTTACTTTTTTTTGGAAAGCAGTGCAATTTTCTTTCTGAATCCTTTTTTTTTCCTTTTTTGGAAAGCAGTGCAATTTCTTACTGAATCCTCTTTTTTTTTTGGAAAGCAATTTCTTTTTATTCTTTTTTCTTTTTTGGAAAGCAGTGCAATTTTGTTCTGAATCCTCTTTTTTTTTTTTTTTTTTTTTTTAATCCTGAATTTTTTCTTTTTTGGAAGCAGTGCAATTTCTTACTGAATCCTCTTTTTACTTTTTGGAAAGCAGTGCAATTTTTTTTGAATTTTTTTTTTTTTCCTTTTTTTCTTTTTGAAAGCAGTGCAATTTCTTTTGAATTCTTTTTTTCTTTTTGGAAAGCAGTGCAATTTTTCTTTTGAATCTTCTTTTTTCTTTTTTGGAAAGCAGTGCAATTTCTTTCTGAATTCTTTTTTTTTTTGCAATTTTTTTGAATCTTTTTCTTTTTTTTTTTGGAAGCAGTGCAATTTCTTTCTGAATCTTCTTTTTTCTTTTTTTTTTTTTTTTTTTAATTTTTTTTTTTTTTTTTTTTCTTTTGGAAGCAGTGCAATTTCTTACTGAATCCTCTTTTTACTTTTTGGAAAGCAGTGCAATTTTCTTCTGAATTTTCTTTTTTCCTTTTTTGGAAAGCAGTGCAATTTCTTCTGAATCCTCTTTTTCTTTTTTTTTTCTCTTTTTCTTTTTTTAATCCTCTTTTTTTTTTCTTACTGAATCCTCTTTTTTTTTTTTTAATCCTCTTTTTTCTTTTTGGAAAGCAGTGCAATTTCTTTCTGAATTTTCTTTTTACTTTTTTGGAAAGCAGTGCAATTTCTTCTCTTTTTTCCTCTTTTTCTTTTTTTAATCCTCTTTTTCTTTTTGAAAGCAGTGCAATTTCTTCTGAATCCTCTTTTTTTTTTTTAATCCTCTTTTTTTTTTTCTGAATCCTCTTTTTCCTTTTTTGGAAAGCAGTGCAATTTTCTTCTGAATTTTCTTTTTTTCCTTTTTTGGAAAGCAGTGCAATTTCTTTTGAATTCTCTATTCTTTTTTTTTGGAAAACAGTGAATTTTCTTTCGAAATCAATTTTTTTTTTCTTTTTGGAAAGCAGTGCAATTTCGTTCTGAATCCTTTTTTTTTTTTTTTTTTTTTTTTTTTAATTTCTTCTGAATCCTCTTTTTCTTTTTGGAACAGTGCTTTTTTCTTTTGAATCCTCTTTTTTCTTTTTGGAAAGCAGTGAAATTTTTTCAGTTTCTTTCCGAATCTTCTTTTTTTTTTTTTTGGAAAGCAGTGCAATTTCTTCTGAATCCTCTTTTTTTTTTTCTTTTTCTATTTTTTTTTTTTAATCTCTTTTTCAATTTGGAAGCAGTGCATTTTGCAATTTTCTTCTGAATTTTCTTTTTTTCCTTTTTTTTGGAAAGCAGTGCAATTTCTTTTGAATTCTCTATTTTTTTTTGGAAAACAGTGCATTGTCTTTCCGAATCTTCTTTTTTTCTTTCTTGAAAAGCAGTGCAATTTCTTCTGACTTCTTTTTTTTTTTTTTTTTTTTTTTTTTTTTTAATCCTTTTTTTCTATTTGGAAGCAGTGCAATTTCTTACTGAATCCTCTTTTTTTTTTGGAAAGCAGTGCAATTTTCTTTGAATTTTCTTTTTTCTTTTTGGAAAGCAGTGCAATTTCTTTTGAATTCTCTTTTCGGTTTTTGGAAAGCAGTGCATTTTCTTTCCGAATCCTTCATTTTTTTTTGTTTGAAAGCAGTGCAATTTTCTTTGAATCTCTCTTTTTTTTTTTTTTTTTTAATCCTCTTTTTTCTTTGGAAGCAGTGCAATTTCTTACTGAATCCTCTTTTTACTTTTTGGAAAGCAGTGCAATTTTCTTCTGAATTTTCTTTTACTTTTTGGAAAGCAGTGCAATTTCTTTTGAATCTCTATTCGGTTTTTTGTAAAACAGTGCATTTCTTCTGAATCCTTCTTTTTTTTTTTTCTTGGAAAGCAGTGCAATTTCGTTTGAATCCTCTTTTTCCTTTTTTTTTTTTTTCCTCTTTTTTTTTTAATCCTCTTTTTTCTATTTGGAAGCAGTGCAATTTTTTTTTCTTACTGAATCCTCTTTTTACTTTTGGAAAGCAGTGCAATTTCTCACTGAATTTTTTTGCCTTTTTTGGAAAGCAGTGCAATTTCGTTCTGAATCCTCTTTTTTTTTAACATGGAGCATTTTTCTCACTTGAAGAGTTGTGGCATTTCATTCCAAAGATAGAGGGATGCATATTCTTTGAAAAGCACACAATAACAACTTATTATTCAAATTTGACAACAGATAAGCAGTGTTGTGTTCAGTTATATTACATGCAACTAGTGTTTTCCGCTAATGAGAACAACCTGTCTCTTAAATCTGATAGCAGTTATCATTCGGTGTCATGTTAATGAGACTCATTGCAATTTAGTAATTGTCTGTGCTACCTTCACTGGTCTAAACAATTACAGATGGAATGTGGATAAGCACCACGAGTTGTTGCATCGCGATTAATGATATACCATGAGCTGAAAAGTGTCTACTCCAATGAGAAGTCCACCCCCTACTTCTTTTACGGATTTGCTTAAAGGAAGGTTATTAGAAAAGAAAAGAGAGTTTTGCGAGTTTGAGTCGACCAGAAGTGTTTTTTTTTCTCTGGAGTGACTGAATAAGCCGGAGTTTTTGCCTGCTTCCAGTGGTTTTGTGTATCACGCCTTGTGATAATTAAGGTCTGCCGCTGACCAAGTGTTTTAAGATTCGACGTAGACTCGAGAACTGAATATCTCCGTCCTTGGAGTGAACTGTATTTGTGATTTAATCGTGCACTTGTGATCAAATTTATTTTTCTAAATTTTCGTTTATTTTTATAATAACGCAGAGTCCTATTAATTATTACTTATAGTTTTTAATTAAGTTAGTTATTATAGTTTGCATTATATATATATATATATATATATAATGCTTGTAAATAAAAAATGAAAGTGTTCCCATGATCCTGAAAGTGTCCCTCTTCCTGAAGCCATTATAGGTCTAGTAGAGGTCGAGATATTACAAACAGAATCATTTGCACTTTTATTTAAGCACAAAATTTGATTTTTCAGTCAGTTTTAGCCCCAAACTCACATTTGTTTTAAGAGTGATTTATTGAATTCCGTTATAAAACAGCTCAATTATTTATTTTCAAAACTGAAATGTTAGCGATTCTAAACAATGGTATTTATGAAAGATAATTTGACTATAACTTAATATAATGCATTCAAATTAAGTGAAAAAAAAATTATAAAATCCGTTTTTACAATTGAAAATTTTAATTCTGTAGACAAAATTTACATTTTTGTTTAAAATTTCCTTAATCCATTGCTCTGAAACTCTTCGGCACTTTAAAAATACAATCTTTAAAGTATTTGTATACACATAAAAATATCGAAAGCTTTATGTCTAAAAATAGACTGAACTTTCATTTCTTTTTTTTTTTTTGTCACCATCTAAGGATCGTGGAAAAGTGCCAAGAGGTTAACGTGCCGTGAGGTATTTATGCTCTCAAAACTTTCAGTCCTTTAACTTCCCAATTCCCAAATGTTTATGATACAATTCTATTCGAGATGCGGTTATTTTAAAATCACGAAAACCTTCGTCAAGACGATTGATTTGCATTTTGAGTGGTTTGCGGGATTCCGCCAACTCTGTTTTACATCTCGTCCAAACCACATGAGAAGCTTCCATTTATCAGAAGACGATTGCTTTATCTTTTTACAGTAAATTCAGTCTGTGGAATCTTTGATTATTAAAGCATATAATTAACTATTTGATGTATCTCTTCTTGGTTCGTTTCAGTAATCATACTATATTTCGTTATAGTAACTTTGTTGGTAAAAATCATAGATAATGTTTCACAAAATCAGAATTACGAAAGCATTCAAGGCGGTAGATATTCAGCATTTTATATAATATCATTGTAGTCAAATATTTTATATTTTACACTCAACTAAGGTAATTATATATTGTAAATAATTAATATGACATCCATGTAAAATTATATTCATTAAATATTTTTTTAAGGTCACAAAATTTTGTATAAATATAAATCTAAAAATGGAGCAAAACAAATAAAATTAAAAATTTTGAAAATTACAAACATGAATGCAATTAATTTTTTAGCTAAATAATTTCCTCATCCTAAAATTTTCTAAATGGTTTTTAATTAAAATTTAATTTACTTATTTAATTGAAAAATATTTTTTATTTAAAGCACTTTGACTAATGATTTTAAAATAAAAATATTATGAATATTTATATATACTAAATACTTATTCTATATTTATAATTATAAAAAATTTTATATAATTTTTTTGTTAAAAACTAATTTCATATATATATTTCTTACTTATTGATTGTTTTTGATTCCTTTGGATGTGATAAATAAAATATCAATCTTAGATAATTTTTTAAATATTTTTCAGCTTATAATAAATTGATAATCTAAAAGGATTTTATCACGCCTGGAATATAATACCCAACTAAAGATAATTAAATAACATCAATTATTATTTTTATACAATCGATTTTTGGGTCAAAAACAATATTTCGCTTAAAAAAGGCAGTGATTTTTAAAAAAAGCAATTATTCTATAGTTATTTGAACGAACATAACAGGCATAAAACATTGTATATGTTAAAAATTGTTAACAAAATGGTATTTGTTATTATTTTGAAAAGCTGTCATAACAGATTTTAAATAATAAATTATTTGTTCTATTTAAAATAACTACCTAGTGACATTAAAACTATTGATAAAAAAATATATTTTGTAAAAGTCTAAATAAAAATTGGCGTAATTTAATATTAAATTCAAAAATTATATGAATTATTGTTACAATATAATTTGTAAAAATAAAGAAATCCATCGTTTTAAAAAGTTTTCGAAAGTTTCCAAATATTTTTAATTAAAATTTTGATATCCTTAATAGTTTTTGGATAGAAACCATAAAGATGTTATATTAAATAAAATTATATTATTTTCTGGATGGTGTATTTTATCATCATTTACGTTCTAAAGAATTTTCTAAATATTTTAATTTGCATACTTTTTATTATTTAAACTTATTTTAATTTAATTCATTTTCCAATGTACTATCAATAGTGTAACTACGATACCAATGATACCATAGTAATTTTAATAATCTTTTTCAACTAAAAGAAAAAAATTTGATCAAAAGTAGTATCATGAGTTAAAAAAATTAAGAAGAATTTTATTGCCAATCTATTTTGTCCGCATTTTGACTCTATATATTTGTAACATTAATATTTTGGTTGTTTAATATAACAACTTTAAATTTTTAGATTCACTTATCCATGAAATGCAAAAGTTCGTTCATTACAGTGTCTTGAGTTGTAATAGCTTAACGATCAAAACTTCTTATTAAGCATATATTTGCATTGTTTGTTTTTTGTAAGCAAAGCAATTTAATTAAAAGCTCGCTTAATTTTTTAATATAAGTATTTGCCTTTGAATTTGTATTGCCAACAGTATTATGTCATCAACTAAGATGGCAGTAAATTGAAAGGCAGATGGCAGCAAATTCAATTATTACAATGTCACCCAGTTTCAATTTAGGAGACTGGAATCTCGATGATGCTTTTGTATAAGATGGGCAAGATATTCGATATAGAAGAGAGTCCGTAATCCTTCAAGAAACTTTTCTCTGTATCTGACAATTGTTAGCATCGAGAATCAATATCAGGAACATTGGAACTAGAGTTTTCAATTACAAACATGGCTGGTGTTAGTGGTACCAAATCATCTGAGTCTTCTGACAAGTAAGTCAGAGGGTTTGAATTTATGATCGCTTTGCAATCATATATAATGATATGTAATTCCTCCAAAATTAAAAGCGACTTGATGTCCAATTTGGCTAGCGCTCTGGTCTTTGGTACCACAGTTCGAATATTGGCAGTTACATGGATGTTGATAGGGGTTCGAATCCACGCTAAACTGTAGGTCTCGGTCTAATTAGCGTTATTTATAATCGTTTTTTTTTATATCTACAAAGAAACAATTAAAGATATACATTTGACTGAAATTGAATATACTTTATTCAAATCATAGATTTTTGCGACCTGAGGGCCAATTGGCTAGCACTCTGGCAAATTTTGGTAGTCTCTCTTTTCAGGTTTGAATCGTGTCGGTGGCATGGATGTTTGTTAGTGGTTCAGAATCCGCGTTAAACTGTATCAACTAGCGAAACTACTGCGGTCTACTTAGCCCAAAGTGGCAAGAAAATGACCGTAGTTTTCAGTTATGTTCAAATTTCAAAAATATGGTTATATTAATAGTAGAAATCAACTTAAACATAAATGGAATAATCTTATTTATTATTTCGTTTATTTTGAAATCGGTGTTCGATTTAGAAATAGCGTTTATAAATGGCTTATAGACCTAAGCGTTATTATCTATCTAATAGTTTTTATAAAATCGGATGTTTTTCTTTGTTGTTTGTGATGATGGCCAAGGGCATTCAGTAACTCTCTCGATTTTTTTATACATTATTCCCATTGATAATATACAGTCACGAAACAAACAAGTACATAAAGAAATATTACTTTAACAAAAAGAAAAACTCCGTTTCTTTCTTAAGTTGCTGGAAGTTATCCGTTACGTGACTTTAAGTCAAAGAAACATAGAACAATTATTTTTTATTGTAGACAAAAACAACAACTCTTTTCTTCCCTGAAAATACATGAAATGTCGGAAGCAGCGGGAAGAAATTTTTGAATAGGAGAGAAGACAAAAAAAGAGATGAGTCGATAAAGACCGTCACTGTGTTTTTTTGCGACGTACTGTAACCAGTTAAGAAAGTTGTTATGCAAGTACGAATTGATTCGAATTTATTTTTTTTAATTGAAAGGAATCTGAAATTTAAAAATTAATGATTTTAAAGAAGGCCAAAGATTTATTAGGCAGTTGTTACAATCTAAATATCACTTTAAAACTGCATAAAATGAGTTGTACGCCTATATCAAAGGACAACCCATTGCCTATATCAATGGACAACAAAATTTATTTGAAACATGTATTATCTATCCCAATATCACTCTCCAGCACTCATACATCTAAAAAATAAGTACAAATATTACAACTATTAATTTAATTATGTTCACGACAATTAGCAATCAACTGCATTTGACGAAGCGAAGTATTAACTGTTACTTTTATCAGTGGTACTCGACTTTGACGCTAGATGGAATTAGAAGTAGGTTACTTTTAACAAAAGTTGAATTTTGCAATTTATCAGCAGTTATTTAACAATGCTTCACAGCTTCATCGTTATGGTGGAGTTCAAAGTAGCATGAATTTAAGCAGTAATTGAAAGGTTTTACATTAGCAGTTGATTTTAATGCCTTTTAAAAAAATTCAACTCTTTTAAAAGGGAAAGATTAGATCCTGTTTCACTCAGAGTTGCGTTAAATTTAATTAGCAATCACGATTGCGAGAGTTTATTTTTTAAATCCATATAAGTATAAAATATTTAAAATTTAAAACATTCTTATTGAAAATTTCTATAGCTTGATTTCACTTATTGTTTTATTGTATTTTATAACTATTTATTACATTTACCTGTAGAAATTATAAATATATGTGAATATTTTGTAAAGGAGATTGCTCTAATAGCTTAAAGATACGACAAATTGCGATGATATCATGTAATATTTATAACATAATGCATATATATTTTCTTAATTCTAATTTATTAGCATTATAATTTTTTATCAACAAAACCTGTCAAATTAAAAAAAGTTAACTAAAACCCACCAATAATGAATCTAATTTATTTGTAATTATATTAAGAAATATTGGCAAAAAAAAATTCTTCTAAAAGAGTGGTATTCTTAACCGAGAATTTATTTTATAGATTGATCAGAAGATAATTATAATGTTGATTGATAAAAACATCGATTTTTATGGATATATTTATGTTCGTCATCTTTTCATAAATGCATTTAAGAAAACCTTATCAATATTTAAGAATAAAAAAATTCATATATTTAAAACCAAATTTATTGTTAAAATATTTTTTTGAAAAATTTCTACAAACTTTTTATAATTATAAATAAATCATTTATTTTATTTAATTAATAAAAATATTTATTGTAATTAAAAATTTCTAACAAAGCATCTGTTTTCAAAAATAATGTCGATTTTAGTATAAAATTTTAAAACACAAAACTAAATCAAAATGCGTTTGTTTAATTTTAGTCTAGTATATTAAATTTCTCTGGCACTCGGTGCCGCAGGTTTCGGGGTCGAGTCCCGGAGGTGTCATGGATGTTTGTAGTGTTTCGGAATCCACTTTAAATCGGTCTAATATGACTGTAGAGCGTTGGGCCGATAAATCTATCCCATAAAAGAAAACATCTCCTGTCTCGAAATCTGCTAGTAGGCATACGGCCTTGTCCCTCAATGGGACTGTTGCCCCAGTGAAGTAGAGGATATTAAATTAGAAAATTTCATTTTATGTTGATAAAAAATTGAATATAATTGTTGGATACAGAAAATATAACACAAAAAAATGTAACATTTCTCTTGGTAAATCTCCCTATAAATATATTCTACGTTACGATTCAAATTAATGAGTTTGGTTATATTATTATTGGTATTATGTAGTATTATTATTATTAAATGCATTATTTTTGTTATGTATAGATATTATGGGCATTATGTGTTATTATTATTTTGGCGTGTTATTAACGTAAATAACTTAAAGCACACATTAAAAAATGAAGGAATGGAGGATTTAACGGTTTAAATTAGTTAGTTAATTAACAGTTATGACCGTTAACGAAAATTAACAGTATTTCTCATTTCTACCGTCAAGCACGTTAAACTGCAAATCCCGGTCTAATTAGCCTAAAGTGTGCATAAAATGACCGTAAAGCGACAAACCAAACCAAACCAAGCCTACCTTCAAGTATAATTTAAACCAATATACCGGTTCTCGTTAGATCACCGAAGTCAAGCATCATTGGTCACGGTCAGTACTTGGGTGGGTGACAACCTGGGAACACCGCGTGCCGTTGGCATTCACAAATTTGGGACCTGAATGGCCGAGTGTCTAGCGCTCTGGCGCTCGGTGCCACAGGTTTCGGGTTCGAATCCCGGCGGTGCCATGGATGTTTGTAGTGGTTCGAATCCACTTTAAGCCGTAGGTCCCGGTCACCCATGACTGTAAAGAGCGTCACGGAGCCAAAGTCAGACTTCTACCTACGGGTGCTCCATCACAACAGAAGCTGCTTCCTTCCCCTTCAATCATGAGTACGTATGGGCTCGTGGGCTTGGCCAGCCAAGTGGAATAAGAAACAACAAACAACAACAACATAATTTAAACCAGTTATAAAGTTTTATTATTTTCAAGCAGCAGTTGGATTTGTGTAGTATTTAGCTAATCTGAGTTTTTTTTAATTATTGCCTGCTTATAAGCCTGTTAAATGGTTGATATCTTTTTGATTGTTAGCTAATAACAATGTGGAACAGGGTTGCCAGATCAGCTACAATTAATTAAATTTAGCCATTTATTAGGTGAAATTTAGCCAAATATTATAATAACTTATACATTATTTTTAGATGAAATGCAATGCTTTTATTTAATTATTTTTAATTTTACTAATTTAGATTTACTTCAATGATAAATTATTATTATTTTAATTTCTTTGTTCTTCATTAATCGGCCAAATGCAAAAAATAGAGCCCGTTGGGATTTGGGAATTTTTGCATCGCCAACTGAGAGATAAGTTGTCAAATGTTATAGTCCGTGTTTCTTGTACGGTTTGCAATTCACTTCACTTGTAATCGCAATCCTTTATTTGGCTCACTTCAGCGAAAAGAGTTTTGACGCCAAATCCCAACGGTCTCTATTCTGCGATTTCGCCCATTACTCATCCATTAGTCACAATTAATCCTTTTATATCTGCTACAGAAAGTTGTACATTTCAGATATAGTACTTTCACATTTTTAAACATGATAGAAAGCATTTCACCCATTAGCTTAATATTCAAGTTCCTATACTTCATTTTGCTTTGCATATCTGCAAATAAATGAGAGAGAAAAAATGCCATGCAGAGTAGGAAGAGGATTTATTTATATTTATTTATTTTTTTGAGATGCTTAATCAGCTAATGGAAAAAGTAGTCTTTATTATTTCCTCATATTTAAAAAAAAATGCAGAACATTCAACAATTTTTATTCTTTATTTTTAATTCTCAATTAGTAAATGTAAACATTTATTTTAGTGATGTTTTTTAAAAATGCAGATTTCCAGAAAATATGAATATTTAGCATTTAATTTGTTTCTTATAATAATTTAGTATGCTTATCATATACTTAAATACTAACTAAAAATATATACTTTATACGTGTTTACTTAATAAAAAATTGTATTTAGAATAAGTATACATAAAGAGAAACTCCATAGCAAACAGAAAAGGAATATCTTGAACGAGTTATGCTTAAAATATTAGTAATTTACTAATAATTGTTAGAAAAAAAGTGCTATAATATAACAATCTTGGCAATGATCCCTATTCTGAATAACTAGGCAAACTAGATAATTGTGACATTTATATATTTTATATTAATGATGGATCTACACACACACACATATATATATACACTGACTACCAATAAGTATTTGGACACCTATGCAAATGACGATATCTGCTGTCCTGAGGTACGTCACGGACTCCGCCGGTATATATCGTGTAGGAAACAGCATCGGCATTAGTCGCATGCAAGATGCCGCGCAGTTCGGAGCTCTCTGATTTCGAGAAAGGTATAATTATCGGGTATCACAAATGTGGCCGATCCTTAAGGGACATATCTAGCTATCTGAAGTACCCAAAATCGACAGTGGCCTATGTGATTAAGAAGTGGAAGGTGAGCGGTGATTGTCGGAATGTGCCCCCGAGTCGGCAGACCAACGGAAACTGGGAGATAGAGACCGACGAGTGCTCACCAGAGAAATTCGTAAGAACCGCACCCAACCGATGGCCCTCATTCGTGAGGAGTTTCCACAGGCATCCGGGAGTATTGTTTCAATGAATACCATCCGTAAGGAAGCACATCTGCATGGTTTTCATGGTAGTGCTGCTGCCCATAAGCCTTTAATCACAAAGTCCAACCGCGCTGCTCGGTTAATGTGGTGCAAAGCACATCGAAATTGGACTGTAGATCAGTGGAAACGGATTCTTTGGAGTGACGAATCAGGTTCACCCTTTACCGTTCGGATGGCAGGGTCTGGGTCTGGCGTCTGCCTGGAGAACGTCTCCTGCCAGAATGCATTGCACCAACAGTCAAGTTCGGCGGAGGTGGAATTATGGTCTGGGGTGTTTCTCCTGGTATGGACTGGGACCCTTGGTCCCCATTCATGGTAAGCTCAACGCCGATGCCTACTGCACTATTTTGGATGACAATGTGCTTCCTACGTTGTGGCAGTTTTACGGGTTGGACCCCTGTTACTTTCAGGACGACAATGCCAGTTGTCATGTTTCGACGTTAACCAAGGCTTGGTATGGTGCCAATGCAATTCATCGAATGGACTGGCCTACCCAGAGCCCATATCTCAACCCTATCGAGAACGTTGCATCGCCGAATTCAGGGGTGCACTACCCGTCCAAAATCGGTGAAGGAACTTCTATGTCTTCTCCAAGCCGAGTGGAAGAAAATACCACTAGCTGTCATACAAAGACTTGTGGAAAGTATGCCCCGGAGGGTTCACGCTGTAATTGCCTCTCGTGGAGGCTCTATCAACTATTGATTTTGAATAATGTTCGTTTTTCTTTTCTATCACAGGTGTCCAAATACAGGTCAGTGGTAGTCAAGTGTATATATTAAGAGAAATTAACAAAAGGATGAGTGGCTAAAAATATTTTTTTTTTTTTTGTGTTAGCCAGCAATTTCTGAAATCAGTCATCTCTGGCAACCCTGGTGTGGAGAGAAATAATGCCTTCCCATTGGTCATTCTGAGGCAACTGCCCAGAATTTGCAAGTCGAATAGAAAAATGCTTGAAAAACTTCAAGATTGTCTATGCAATTGATCTTGCAATTGTCTTGACAATTTCAAAATTATCCGCATATCTATTGGTTTTCCAAATCAGTGATTGCATCAGAGCCAATTCAGCTAATAACAATCACTGACGAGAATCCTCACGCTTTAAGACTTTATCGGCGTTACTGTCAATGATACGACAAAATGTGGGAGGTCTGCGGAAAAAATAACTAGTTAATATTTATTTCCCATTTCATTTCTTTTCTATTTATTGTTATGAGAAACTAAAATTTTTAGATATCTCCATGACTTAGTGTTTTCAATTATAAATTTATGTTTTAGCATTAGAGAGTTCAAACGAAGTATCTGATTTAAGGCAAAAAACAAACTTAATCCACCTAAGTCTTTAAAGTGCTTACCACACGGGCTTATTTCATTATCTTTAACATGAACCAAACCGGCTTTGCTATCCATACAATAAGTTTATGATATGAATTGCCTTCGGCTAACTTGTTTAGAAAAAGAAACCTTGTAATCACAAACTGCGCTATACTCATGGATTCCCTCGAAATAAGCGATAGAATCTTCATATAATTGAGCGACTGGTGATAAATATTTCATGAACTGATTGTTTGAATGGTGGGGTAATAGGGTTTTGCTTCATGCTAAAAGAAACGAAACAACCTCGTCTGATAAGGTCTTTAAGGAAACATGAGCGAAAAGGAGATCAAACCAGCTTTTCTTGGAGAGAATGACCATTTGAGTGGATTAAATGGAAAACATGTGGCTATTAAATGGGTTAAACCTGCATCATCTCGCATTCAAACTATCTTGACTTTCTTCATTTTAGCTTTCTTTTCCATACATTAGGGATTTTGTATACCACGAACACGCATGAAAAGATGCTTCCATAAGGACAATCCTCCCATAAAGGAGGGCTGTCTATAAACTTCCACCAGACAGCCTAACTCTTGATACAATACGCTAATATAATCGTCATCGAGTGCTGGCAGCAATGATTGTAAAAAGGGCTTCACATTATCACTGGGTTACGAAAAGGAATAAATCTGGTGCATTTTTTTTTAATCCAAAGTTTTGAAAAATAAATATTTTAATTAAAATAAAGTCAGATTCCTTGTGTTTTTATCTTCATTGCATTTTTTCAACATTTACATCCCCGAATAACCTTTTTAAACTAGTTTTTGTTAAATTTTAATTATTTTCCTGTATATTTTATTATTATTGTTGTTATTATTATTATTATATGTTTATCGATAAAAATTATGAAAAAGAATTTTATTAACATTTGCCCTTTTAGTAAAATTCTCACAAAAAAAAAAAAAAGTTTAAAAAAAAAGTTTAAATATATTTGTTATAATTTTTATTATAATAATTATAATAATAATACTAAAAAATACGCAGTAAATTAAATAAAATTTAACAAAAACAAGTGAAAAAAGTAAAATAAATGCTGTCAATGAAAGACGAATAATAAAATAAAAAAGGGGATAAAAAGGTAAAGAACCTGACTTTATAAAATTTAATAAAAAATTCGTCTTTAATAAAAAAAAAAAAAGAAGCACTATAGTAAAAAAATGGTTTTAATTCTGCACATCAATTAGCGTTGTTAAAAACAACACAATTTCTACGTCTTTATCGAACTGGTCATTTTTGCAATGCAATATTTAATTCAATAAATTATACGTCTCACTTGGAAAATAAAATATTTATTTCATACGCTTTCAAAGGATTTTATTAAAATTAATTATTTAAACAACATTTTTTTTTAAATGTTCCTATTTTTTTCTAAATTTAATGCTGATTATTTGAATCAACAAAAATAAGACTTTCCTTACTAGTCCTACTTTGAATGATGATTAGCCTGATTAAATGAGGCTGCTTTTTCAACCTTGTCGACATCGTCTTCACGAGCTTTATAATAATTATTGTACAGAACTTTCTTGAAATAAAAAGCTTAATTCAGCTATAGATTAATATATTGTGCTACAAAAAACTATTATCTTTAATTTACTAAGGAAAAAAACATTTTTCGCCTAAAATTCATAGGAAAAAGGTTCAAAATTAAATTCGAATTTTGGTGATTACGTATTTTTCTTGCACGATAAATTTATTGCTTTTAAAAATGTCGTTGTCTATTCTCTAAAGCGTAAAAACATAAATAGCATATTTTTAACAATGTGTAAACATTATAAATAATATATTTTTCTCATTTTACGGAAGTCAAAATAAGCTTTTTTTTAAATCATTGAAAAGGGAATTAAAAAAAAAAAAAACTATTAATGTTTCCATACTAAAATAGAATTGAAAGAAAAACAGAGATTTTTAATGCCTTTTAAAAGCAATTAGAACATCAACAAAAGAGTGTTTTTAAAAGCTGTAGTGTTGAAAAAAGACCTTTGTGATTTTATAATAAAATCGATAAGACATGATATTCTTATAGATAGACATTTGCCTCACAACAGTTTTCGGACAGACTTGGTATTTTTAAATTATTAGATGAAAGAGATGTTAAGCCAAATAATAAAAATTGACTACTTTGTAATAATTAATTAAACATGTTTTTCATTTTATTTACATTATCTTTGTTTTTCGAATAAATCCATTTTAAAAGCAATAAAACACAATAAAAGAATGGTTGTTACAACACAAAGTCTTTTCGTTAAGGAAAATAATATTCAACAACAAAATGTAAACTGCTCATTATGCAATTTTTAACACTTCGTTAAACATCAACGAGATCAAGGTCATTTTTTAACTGTTTTCGTTTGTTCAAATTTGCTTTTGTAAATCTGTGGCCATTTTGTTCCATTTTTCTTGTATTGATTTAAATGCTACTTTGAAGAAATGTTATTCTTTCTCAAATTGTAGCCATTGTAACGTCCGTCTTATACCAGACCTATAACGACTCCAAAAAGGGAGCCATTTTCAGGATCATAGGAACACTTAAAATTTTATTTACAAGCACTGGGTTATTACATAAAGAAATGAAAATTTAAAAATATAAATTTGATCACAAGTACAGTTCACTCAAAGGTCAGAGATTTTCAGAGTTCTTGAGTCTACGTCGAATGACAAAACATGTGGTCTGCGGCAGACTTTAATTATCACACGGCATGGTACTCGAACCCACAAGTGGCTCACTTTGGAAAAGTAGGAAACTCCGGCCTCTTCTATCACCTCAGAGAAAAAGGGAAAAACAACACTCTTTGTCGACTCGTCGCAGAACTCTATTTCTCCTTCACCAAAAACATCCCTTTAAGAATATACGTTAAGAGCGGGAGGAGCTTCCCTCACTTCTCATTGGAGGATGCATTTTCTCAGTTCATGATTTATCACCCATCACGATGCAAAAACTCATAGTGTAGTCTATATTCCAACTGTAATTGTTTCGACCTGTGAAGGTCGCACTGACAAGCACTAATTTCATGAGTCTCATTATCCACGACATTGATTATCTGCCATCAGATTTGAGTGACAGGTTGTTCTCATTAGTACAAAACACTAAATACATGTAAGATAACTACCCACAATACTGTTTGTCTTCTGTCAAATTTGAGTGATGGGTTGTTATTATGTACTTGTCAAAAATATACATTCCTCCCCCTGGAAATAAATCTTCATAACTCCCCCTTGTGGGAAAAATGCTACACCTATATGTTCTATTTAATTCAAATAGGGTGACTGAAGAAGCGTTTCAATATTTTATTACTACAATGGAATATCTAAAGCAGAATGCTTATGAATATTATCCTAATTCAACTTGTGGACATTAACGAACGAGAAGTTGAGAACTAGAGTTTCGGCCGGCGAAATGTAGCTGCACATAGTTCCCATAACTTTCCCACCGCCATGTTAATGAATAGAATAGGTTCTCATTTTTAAAACCCCCTTTCGATATTTTCCAAATCAATGTGCTACCTGTTTCTCTAAATATATTAAATTTACTTTCATAAACAACTATATTACAGTAAAAAAAAAACTTTTTCATGATTTTTTTCAAATAAAATTCGAAGTTTTCAATTTTTTACATTAATTAAAAATTTCTATCGACCCACACCGCCATGTTATCCAGCTGAATTGTCCTTTTAACTAACTACAAGTATTCCATAATATTCTTAACAATTACATTATGATTTTTTGAAACCAATTATCTTGGATTTGCATTTATTTTCACTGGATGAGTCTGTAAGGAAGATTTAGTGGCCTTCTGAATCTTGATTTACTTCTTAATATTTCCCCTAATCACAACTGCATAGCTAATTTTTAAAATTTCTAATGAAGTATTCTTTCCAAATCTTTAATAGTGGAATTATTCTAATTATGTAAATAAATATTAAAATAACAATAGTTAAATTACTATCGAAAATTAGTGGGAAGCAGATAAATTTGATGTAATACTAAATATGTGAAACTTTTGTTGCTGTTTATTTAGGTTTAAAAATATTCTTTTCTATTGTTTTTCAAAATTTAAAAAAATACATCTAATAAACCTTACTGCATTTTTTGGAACTTAAATTATTTTCAGCGCAATCATAAAAATTTTAATTATTTCTTGGAATAGTTACCAGAATCACACATATGGTAAAACTTCTGTGAAATATTTTAATTTGTTTTTCTTTGCATAGTCTGCAAAACATAAAAAAAATAATAATAACTTTCAACATATTGCAATTTTCTCTCATACGAATGTAAAAGTAAATTTCGTTGAATTATTGCAACAGACGAATTGAAAAAAAAACTATATTTATTTCGTTTTAAAAAAGAAATGGAAAGTACTGTTTGCTAAAATAGAATAAAATTAAAAAATAAATCTTTATAAACAAAACAAAATATAAAATGATAAAAAAATTAAAAATAAATCTTTATAAACAAAACAAAATAAATAAAATGAAGCATTTGTTAGTTTGAAAAAATGGATAAAAAGAAATTTCGTATGTTAATTAAGCATTGCTTTTGATGAAAAAAATACTATTGAAGCCAAGGCTGGCTTTATAAACAAGTTTTGCACCAGGAAAAAATGAACGAAATTTAAAAGACAGAAAAGGCACCGTGGACTGAAGCAAAGGTTTTGGAAAACAGTGGACCGAATCTTCTTTTTTTTTTTCTTGGAAAGCAGTGCAATTTTCTTCTGAATATTCTTTTTTTTTTTTTTTTGGAAAGCAGTGCAATTTCTTTTGAATTCTCCATTCGGTTTTAAAAACAATGCATTGTCTTTCAAATCTTCTTTTTTTTCTTTCTTGGAAGCAGTGCAATTTCTTCTGATATTCTTTTTTCCTTTTGAAAGCAGTGCAATGTTCTTTTTTCTCCATTCCGTTTTTGGAAAACAGTGCATTGTCTTTCCGAATCTTCTTTTTTCTTTCTTGGAAAGCAGTGCAATTTTCTTCTGAATATTCTTTTTTCCTTTTGGAAGCAGTGCAATTTCTTTTGAATTCTCCATTTTTTTTTTACATTGTCTTTCGAATCCCTTCTTTTTCTTCTTGGAAAGCAGTGCAATTTTCTTCTGAATATTCTTTTTCTTTTTTTTTGGAAAGCAGTGCTTTTTTTCTTTTGAATTCTCCATTCGGTTTTGGAAAACAGTGCATTGTCTTTCGAATCTTCTTTTTTACTCTTTCTTGGAAAGCAGTGCAATTTTCTTCTGAATTTTCTTTTTCCTTTTTTGGAAAGCAGTGTGCAATTTCTTTTTTTTGAATCTTTCTTTTTCTTTTTTTTTTTTCTGAAATCTTCTTTTTTCTTTTTTGGAAAGCAGTGCAATTTTCTTCTGAATATTCTTTTTTCCTTTTTTGGAAAGCAGTGCAATTTCTTTTGAATTCTCCATTCAGTTTTTGGAAAACAGTGCATTGTCTTTCGAATCTTCTTTTTTTCTTTCTTGGAAAGCAGTGCAATTTTCTTCTGAATATTATTTTTCCTTTTTGGAAAGCAGTGCAATTTTTTTTAATTCTCATTCTTTTTTTTTTTGGAAAACAGTCTTTTTTTTGTTTTTTTCGAATCTTCTTTTTCTTTCTTGGAAAGCAGTGCAATTTCTTCTGAATATTCTTTTTCCTTTTTTGGAAAGCAGTGCAATTTCTTTTGAATTCTCCATTCTTTTTGGAAAACAGTGCATTGTCTTTCTGAATCTTCTTTTTACTTTTTGGAAAGCAGTGCAATTTTCTTCTGAATTTCTTTTTTCCTTTTTTTGGAAAGCAGTGCAATTTCTTTTGAATTCTCCATTCGGTTTTTTGGAAAACAGTACATTGTCTTTCGAATCTTCTTTTTTTCTTTTGGAAAGCAGTGCAATTTCTTCTGAATATTCTTTTTCCTTTTTGGAAAGCAGTGCAATTTCTTTTGAATTCTCATTCTTTTTTTTTGGAAAACAGTGCATTGTCTTTGAATCTTCTTTTTCTTTCTTGGAAAGCAGTGCAATTTCGTTGGAAAATGCAATTTCTTTTTTTTTTTTCTTTTTTCTTTTTTTGGAAAGCAGTGCAATTTCTTACTGAATCCTCTTTTACTTTTTGGCTTGAATTTCTTTTGAATTTTATTCTTTTTTGGAAAAGCAGTGCAATTTTCTTTGAATCTTCTTTTTTTTTTTACAGTGCAATTTCTTTCCAAATCCTTTTTTTTTTTTTAATCCTCTTTTTCTATTTGGAAATAGTGCAATTTCTTTGAATCCTCTTTTTACTTTTTTGGAAAGCAGTGCAATTTTCTTCTGAATTTTCTTTTTCCTTTTTTGGAAAGCAGTGCAATTTCTTTTGAATTCTCTATTCGGTTTTTTGGAAAACAGTGCATTGTCTTTCGAATCTTTTTTTTCAATCTTGGAAAGCAGTGCAATTTTTTTCCTCTTTTTTTTTTCCAGATAAAATCTTTTTCATTCTTTTACTTTTTGGAAAGCAGTGAAATTTTTTTTGAATTCTCTTTTCGGTTTTTCAGTTAAATTGTTTTGAATCTTCTTTTTTTCTTTTTTGGAAAGCAGTGCAATTTCTTTACTGAATCTTCTTTACACTTTTTGGAAAGCAGTGCAATTTCTTCTGAATCCTCTTTTTTTTTTTTTTTTAATCTCTTTTTTCTTTTGGAAAGCAGTGCAATTTCTTTTGAATTCTCTTTTACTTTTTGGAAAGCAGTGAAATTTCTTTGAATTTTCTTTTTCTTTTTGGAAAGCAGTGCAATTTGTTCCCTCTATTTTTTTTGGAAACAGTTTTTTTTTTTTTTTTTTTTCTTTTTTGGAAAGCAGTGCAATTTTTCTGAATCCTCTTTTTACTTTTTTGCAATTTCTTCTTTTCATTTTCCTTTTTGGAAGCTTTTTTTTTAATCCTCTTTTTACTTTTTGGAAAGCAGTGCAATTTTCTTCTGAATTTTCTTTTTTTTCTTTTTTTGGAAGCAGTGCAATTTCTTTTGAATTCTCTATTCGGTTTTTGGAAAACAGTTGCATTTTCTTTCGAATCTTCTTTTTTTTCTTTTTTGAAAGCAGTGCAATTTCGTTCTGAATCCTTTTTCTTTTTTTTTTTTTAATTTTTTTCTTTTGGAAACAGTAAATCTCTTTTTCTTTTTTTTTTGGAAAGCAGTGCATTTTCTTTCTGAATTTTTTTTTCTTTTTGGAAAGCAGTGCAATTTCGTTCTGAATCCCTCTTTTTTTTTTCTTTTTTTTTAATTCTTTTTCTTTTGGAAGCAGTGCATTTTCTTACTGAATCCTCTTTTTTCTTTTTTGGAAAGCAGTGCAATTTTCTTCTGAATTCCTCTTTTTTTTTTTTTTTTTTTTTAATCCTCTTTTTTTTTTGAAGCAGTGCAATTTCTTTTGAATCCTCTTTTCTTTTTTTTTAATCCTTTTTTTTTTTGAACAGTGCTTTTTCTTTTGAATCCTCTTTTTCTTTTTGGAAAGCAGTGCAATTTCTTTTGAATTTTCTTTTTCCTTTTTGGAAAGCAGTGCAATTTCGTTCTGAATCTTATTTTTTCTTTTTTTTCAATTTTTTTTTTTTAATCCTCTTTTTCTTTTGGAGAAAGCAGTGAAATTTCTTCTGAATTTTCTTTTTACTTTTTGGAAAGCAGTGCAATTTCGTTCTGAATTCTTTTTCCTTTTTTTTTTTTTTGAATTCTTTTTCTCTTTTGGAAAACAGTGAAATTTCTTACTGAATCTTCTTTTTCTTTTTTGGAAAGCAGTGCAATTTCGTTCTGAATCCTCTTTTTTTTTTTTTTTTTAAATCCTTTTTTTCTATTTGGAAGCAGTGCAATTTCTTACTGAATCCTCTTTTTACTTTTTGAAAAGCAGTACAATTTTCTTCCTGAATTTTCCTTTTTTTGGAAACAGTGCAATTTTTTTTTCTTTTTTTTTTTTTTCTATTTTTTCTTTTTTTTTTTTTAATCCTCTTTTTTTCTATTTGGAAGCAGTGCAATTTCTTACTGAATCCTCTTTTTACTTTTTGGAAAGCAGTGCAATTTTCTTCTGAATATTCTTTTTCCTTTTTGGAAAGCAGTGCAATTTCTTTGAATTCTCTATTCGGTTTTTTTAAAAACAATGCATTGTCTTTCGAATCTTCTTTTTTTTTTCTTGGAAAGCAGTGCAATTTCTTCTGAATCCTCTTTTTCTTTTTTTTTTAATCCTCTTTTTTTCTATTTGAATGCAGTGCAATTTCTTACTGAATCCTCTCTTTTACTTTTTGGAAAGCAGTGCAATTTTCTTCTGATTTTTCTTTTTTCTTTTTTGGAAATGCAGTGCAATTTCGTTCTGAATCCTTTTTTTTTTTTTTTTAATCCTCTCTTTTCTATTTGGAAGCAGTGCAATTTTTACTGAATCCTCACTTTTCTTTTTCTTTTCTTTTTTTCTTTTTCTTATTTTTTTTGAATCCTTCTTTTTTTTTTTTTTTTTTTTTTTAATCCTCTTTTTCTTTTTTCTCTTTGGAAACAGTGCAATTTCTTACTGAATCCTCTTTTTACTTTTTGGAAAGTAGTGCAATTTTCTTCTGAATTTCTTTTTCCCTTTTTTTTTGGAAGCAGTGCAATTTCTTTTGAATTCTCTATTCGGTTTTTTTTTTGGAAAACAGTGCATTGTCTTTCAGAATCTTCTTTTTTTCTTTCTTGGAAAGCAGTGCAATTTCGTTCTGAATCTTTTTTTCTTTTTTTTTAATCTCTTTTTTATTTGGAAGCAGTGCAATTTCTTACTGAATCCTCTTTTTACTTTTGGAAAGCAGTGCAATTTTCTTCTGATTTTCTTTTTCTTTTGGAATGCAGTGCAATTTTGTTATGATTCCTCTTTTTTTCTTTTTTTTTTTAATCCTCTTTTTTTCTATTTGGAAAGTGCAATTTCTTACTGAATCCTCTTTTTACTTTTTGGAAAGCAGTGCAATTTCTTCTGAATTTTCTTTTTCCAGTGTAATTTTCTTTTTTTTTTTTTGGAAAGCAGTGCAATTTCTTTTGAATTCTCTATTCGGTTTTTGGAAAACAGTGCATTGTCTTTTCAGAATCTTTTTTCTTTTTTGGAAAGCAGTGCTATTTCGTTCTGAATCCTCTTTTTTTTTTTAATCCTCTTTTTCTATTTGGAAGCAGTGCAATTTCTTACTGAATCCTTTTTTTACTTTTTGGAAAGCAATGCAATTTCGTTCTGAATCCTCTTTTTTCTTTTTTTTTTTTTAATCCTCTTTTTCTATTTGGAAGCAGTGCATTTCTTACTGAATCCTCTTTTTACCTTTTGGAAAGCAGTGCAATTTTTTTCTGAATTTTCTTTTTTTTTTTGGAATGCAGTGCAATTTTGTTCTGAAACTTTTTTTTTTTTTTTTTCCTCTTTTTTTTTTATTTGGAAGCAGTGCAATTTCGTTTGAATCTCTTTTTCTTTTTTTTTAATCTTTTTTTTTTGGAAGCAGTTTTTTTTACTGAATCCTCTTTTTCTTTTTTGAAAAGCAGTGCAATTTCTTCTGAATCCTTTTTTCTTTTTTTTTTTTTTTTTTTTTTTGGAAAGCAGTGCAATTTCTTACTGAATCCTCTTTTTCCTTTTGGAAAGCAGAGCAATTTTTTTTTCTGAATTTTCTTTTTCCTTTTTGGAATGCAGTGCAATTTTGTTCTGAATACTTTTTTTTTTTTAATCCTCTTTTTTTCTATTTGGAAGCAGTGCAATTTCGTTCTGAATCCTTTTTTTTTTTTTTAATCCCCTTTTTGTATTTGGAAAGCAGTGCAATTTCTTACTGAATCCTATTTTTTACTTTTTGAAAGCAGTGAAATTTTCATCTGAATTTTTTTTTCCTTTTTGGAAAGCAGTGCAATTTCGTTCTGATTTCTTTTACTTTTTGGAAAATTCAGTGAAATTTTCTTCTGCATTTTTTGGAAATAGTGCAATTTCTTACTGAATCCTCTTTTTACTTTTTTGAAAGCAATGCAATTTCGTTCTGAAACCTCTTTTTTTTTTTTTTTTTAATCCTCTAAGAAAATTTGGAGCAGTGCAATTTCTTGCTGAATCCTTTTTACTTTTTTTTTTTTTTTTAATCCTCTGTTTTTCTATTTGAAGTAGTGAAATTTCTTACTGAATCCCTCTTTTTACTTTTTACAGAGCAGTACATTTTTCTTCTGAATATTCTTTTTTTTTTTTGGAAAGCAGTGCAATTTCTTTTGAATTCTCGATTCGGTTTTTGGAAAACAGCGCATTGTCTTTCGAATCTTCTTTTTTTTTTTTTCTTGGAAAGCAGTGCAATTTCGTTCTGAATCTTCTTTTTCTTTTTTAAACCCTTCTTTTTCTATTTGGAAGCAGTGCAATTTCATACTGAATCCTCTTTTTACTTTTTGAAAGCAGTGAAATTTTCTTCTAGAATTTTCTTTTTCCTTTTTTTGGAAAACAGTGCAATTTCGTTCTGAATCATTCTTTTTTTTAATCCCTCTTTTTCTGGAAAGCAGTGCAATTTCGTTCTGAATCCTCTTTTTTTCTTTTTTTTTTTTTTTTTTTAATCCTCTTTTTCTATTTCGGAAGCAGTGCAATTTCGTTCTGAATCCTCTTTTTTTTTTTTTAATCCTCTTTTTTTCTATTTGGAAATAGTGCAATTTCTTACTGAATCCTCCTTTTACTTTTGAAAGCAGTGCAATTTTCTTCTGAATTTCCTTTTTCCTTTTGTGGAAAGCAGTGCAATTTCTTTTGAATTCTCTTGTTACTTTTTCAGTGCAATTTTCTTCTGAATTTTCTTTATTTCTTTCTTGGAAAGCAGTGAAATTTCGTTCTGAATCCTATTTTTTTTAATCCTCATTTTTTTTTTTTTTAAACCTCTTTTTTTTCTATTTGGAAGCAGTGCAATTTCGTTCTGAATCATTTTTTTAATCCTCTTTTTTTTCTATTTCGAAGCAGTGCAATTTCGTTCTGAATCCTCTTTTTCTTTTTTTTTTTAATCCTCTTTTTTTCTATTTGGAAATAGTGCAATTTCTTACTGAATCCTCCTTTTTACTTTTTGGAAAGCAGTGCAATTTTCTTCTGAATATTCCTTTTTTCTTTGTGAAAGCAGTGCAATTTCTTTTGAATTCTGATTTTTTATTCGGTTTTTCTGGAAAACAGTGGATTGTCTTTCCGAATCTTCTTTTTTTCTTTCTTGGAAAGCAGTGCAATTTCTTACTGAATCCTCGTTTTACTTTTTCGAAAGCAGTGCAATTTTCTTCTGAATTTCCTTTTTTGGAATGCAGTGCAATTTCGTTCTGAATTCTTTTTTTTTTTTTTTTTTTTAATCTTCTTTTTTCTATTTGGAAGCAGTGCAATTTCGTTCTGAATCTTCTTTTTTTTTTTTTTTTTTTTTAATCCTCTTTTTTCTTTTGGAAAAATAGTACAATTTCTTACTGAATCCCTCTTTTTACTTTTTGGAAAGCAGTGCAATTTCTTTCCGAATCTACTTTTTCTTTCGGAAAGCAGTGCAATCTCGTCAACAACAAAACAAAACAAAAATCTAAATTATTAAACTGAATTATCTTAAATAATGAGTTTAATAATTAATCTTAATCATTAAACTCTTAAATCTTTTTTCACACAGACCATCACTTTACAGATAGCCTTGAAGTAACCCAATCAAGAAATAGAAGACATCGATACTGGCTTAAAATTATATAATATATTAAAATGTAAGAATTAAATTTTAAAGTGATATGAAATATATTCTGAGATATGATGTTAATTATGTTAAATGTTAAATGTTTAATGTTACATCATGTTAATTATGTTTTGAAATTAAGCTCATAATTTTGTATATTTAATTTAAAAAACAATTCGGATTTTCTATTTCATTAGCCAGTTCTTATGTTAGTGTTAATTAATTTGTATGTGTGCAAGATAATTTGAGTTTTTTATTAAGGTAAAATCAAGTGATATCGTTGGAATTGTAACTAACCTTAAGATCAGGAGTGAGATAAATTATTAATAACGAAGTTTAATTAAAGGGTTAAAAGGTATATTAGTAAATTACGTTAAGAAAAAAAAAAAGAGAACTCTTAGATTCGCATGCTTTAATAGTATGAATATATGAAGCAATATTATTGACACTTTAACTACAAGTTTCTTAATAGTTAAATAAAAATTAATTATTTTCATAATATACAGCGAGGACAACGAGTCTTTAATGACTCTAGTGAATTATTAGGCGACATAAAGAAAAATTCAGTGTTATATTAATTTTTATAATACCCTTATAAAAGTTCGAAAGATATTTAAAATTTATAAATTGTATGTAATTTTCTGTATAACCAATTTGTCTAGGCATGGGAATATTGTACCTTAGAAAAGTTTTTGTAAAATTTTTTAATCATGTGTGAACATGATGTTGTTCTGGATAGGGGTCCATGGCATTATCCGAAAATGAGGGCCAAACAACATGCACGCCATCGTAAATTTTTGCGGAAAATGGTACTTTGAGCCTATAACTCTTGAAATGTTTCATGAATAACGTTAGTCATCAGGAATTTGCTTCAGAATTTGCGTTTTACTTGAAGTGTTTTGTAGTATGAAGTAATTTGTAGTATGAAGTATTTCGTAGTATAGGTACAAACATCCATGCCACCGCCATGATTCGAATCTGAAGCCAGTGGTACCAACGACCAGAGGGGCTAGCCAATTGGCCATCAGGTTGCCAAAGAAGCATTTGAATGTAGATTGCAGTAAATACTGCCACAAAACATATTCCCCAAAACAAATCTTCTGAACAACATACCACAAATCATATATTCCAACTGAGCTTTATTCAAGTTTGAAATTGTATTGAACTTCTTATTGTCATTTATTATATGTCTATTTCAGAAGTAAAAAATACATTTAAAGGGTTTTGAAAGAACCATTGAGGAAAGCGTAAAACTAATAACAATATTTAAATTATGTTTACATAAATAAACGACCTATGTAGTAACTGCCTGTTCCATACTGGCCCTCACTTCAGAAGGCCATAAAAATGAGCATTAGCAAACAGCAAAGTAGAAAAAGAAATTGTTCTTTATGTTGGCGATTCCTTTCTTGTACTTTGATGATGTTGATGGTTTGGCATGGTGGCAGCCGAGAGCTTCTAACTTGGAAAAATTTTAGAAGAGGAACAAATACAATGCATGAACAGCAGCAAAGGTAGAACTTCTAAAAAGTAAACTTGTAGTAAACTTGCCCAAAATTTAAATGGAAAAAAGATTATGTGTATCTATATATATAAGCAATTAAATAAACTATTTTTATGCAAAACATATTGAATTTATGTGGCAAAACCTCTGATTCTATAAAAAATATATACTGAAAATATAATTTTTTTACTTGTACAACATAATTATAGATTAAGGAAGTATGTGCATTTTAAAGAAAACGAATTCATGCGAATCAGTAGAAGGGCAGGCGATTTAAAAACCAGCATATCTAATGAAGTTGGACCAGTATCATCTTGCAATCTATAAAATGTCCTAATAAATGTTCACAAATTATTTTAAAAATAAAATATTTATAAACTGCATTGCATATTGTTCATACTTTTAATCCTTATATAGACATATATAGTCACCAGACAGTCGGACAGAAACGAATGGACAACAGGCCTTTTATTTACTGTTAACGGTCCACCAACGATTCTTGAGGTTAGGAAGGGCTTTCTGGTGAATTTTAAAACAACACCTGAATTTATTAATTTATTTTTAATCAATTGTATGGGAGAAAATCAAACAAACCACACCAAGCAACTCGAATACTGATGTCATGTTGCTTTAAACGCATTGTCATTAACGTCATCAATTTTTGTTTGAGAGGGGAACAGAAAGTTTGACATTATTGAGGCATTTTGCCAGCGTTAGCCTCCTCCTGCGTTATCTATCTTGATGGTTCCTTTAGAGGTAAATGATAAGAGAAATGGCACTTGTAAGTGAAAAAAATGAAGTGAAAAGAAAAGAAAAAAATAATAATTAAAATATAGAATAAAAAGAACACATAGGTAATGCTTGCATACCGAATAAAATATTTATTTATTTAGTATCTTCAGAGAGGTACTTTTTCTTTTTAAAATCTATTTGGGCAAGCTTCCCATCCCCGTATAATCTTCACCATTCAGCTCCTGACCGTGTGCTTTGTTCCGCTGCAGACTGCCTACGTAAACGTTTTCGCATTCATTTCGCCTAAAGCAGCTCGCGTTTTTCTTCATCGTTTTTGTACTGATTAATAAAACAAGATAGAAGCTATCGGCATTACTTGTCTTTGTACTCAACCAAGTTGCTTCGCAGAACATGTCAAATCAGAGTATGGTGGTGTGATGAGGGGAAATTGCGGAAAGGTCAAGAGCAGGTTCGTACTTCAGCGCCATGCACAATAGCTATTCGCTTTTCTGCTAGTGCAAGTATCACTCAATAAACGGTGCGGTTACTTTATTGTTAGATTAACTTAGTGCTGTTTTCAAAATGTGGTTATTACCATCCTCTTGGTTTAAAAATGAAATCATCTCTCCAGTTCCTTCGAATTTGAAAACTATGATGGGAAAAAGTTTTTATTAAGGTCTCAAAGAAGTATTCGAGTGTTCATAGCAGGAAATTTACAATTTAAAGACATATTTTAATTTCTTATTGATTAAATGGGAATAGACTAAAACTCTATACATTTCAACATATAATATACAATTTAAAGATCGCTGTTCTATTAAAATACTTGTGTGTAATGTGTAATTTGTAAGCGTGTAATTTCAATAATTCAGGTAACTGATTCATATAACGTGAACTTATTTAAATTGTATGAATTTCCAATTTCGTAATATATTTTTAAATAAAAATTATAAAAATGATTTAAATCGTTTACCGTATTGATTTAAATCATTAATTTAAACTGATTTTTAGAATGTATTTCAAATCACTTTAAAGTTAATTCTTGGTTTTTAATATTAAGCATAAGTATTTTTAAAGTCTTAGTACTTTTACTAACATTTTGTGCTAAACCATCTGTAGAGGCGGTGTGCGTGTCAAGTAGAGATTTATTGTTGTTTTAGAACATAAAAAAAAAAAAATTATTTTAATCACATTCAAAATGAGGTTTGAGTCTTTAAAGAACATTTTCCAGAATATATATTTTTTTAATGTTTCAAAGTAAGAAGATGTTCCATGCCACATTTCGAAAACTGCAGTAAATTAATCAAGCATCTACAACTTGTGCCCGACGCACATGTACTTTGGTGAAGCGATGCTGCCAAACTTCGACGTAAAGCTGAGGGTTCGAATTCCTTGTTGAGAAACTTTTGCAATGTCACCATTCAGAACAAGGAGATTGATGGCGATAATAACAAAGTGTGTAAAGCATCTCATTCCGAAAATTAGGTTACATGGTGCGGAAGTTTTCTGAATTTTTTCCATACAACACGCAAATTCAGAACTGTCACCTTTATAATCAAAAGGAAGGTACTGTCTTACCCACAACACTGATCGGAGATTAACGACAGTTAATGGCTTTCTGAGCCCAATTAAGTTCCGCTTTGTTTTTATCTGACTTGTTGGAGGCTACAAAAGGTCTACTTACGGGATTAAAGTGTATCAATGAAAAAGAATTTATTTCTATTTCGCTGATATCAAAATCTTCCAAATTTAATCACTCAAATTAATTCTACCAACAATAAACCTGACAAGCTACAAATCTTGCCAACTGTATATGCTCCAAACTATCTAACAATGCCCGTAGTGACTATATTGTTTACAGGACTTGGTAGTCGAAACGTTTTCGTTTCCCTCCCCCAGGCTTTGCTCTTCTATCGTTCACTTGCAACTGACCTTGTACGATTGGAGATTTCCCCGTCATTACCAGTTCATCCTCTCTTAACAAACTGCTCTTAAACGTTTTTGTTATTTTTTAACTTGTACTCCCTTTTTTGAATTAGATTAACCTATTGAAAGTATTTTTATTTTTTAAGTTCTCTTTCAAACTACGTTCAGTTTGTAATTCTTCAAAAAATCCTCTTTTTTTTTATTGTTTTAATTATTAAATTATAATTAATAATTATTAAATACTTTATTGAAAAGAAGAAAAAAATTCTCCTCTCCATATATTATTATCTCTATTTTAATTGTTTTATTTTTAATGCAATGGAGGCTTAAAGCTAAAGTAACTTTCTCTCATATGCAAAAAGGAGTTAGAAGTTACCCATACCAAGGAGCTCCGTCAACCTACAAATCGTCGTCGTCGTCGTGATTGAAGTGTGAAGAAAATACAACACTGTTTATAAATATTTTATTTTTAAAATTCGTATTATAAACACAGTTTAGAACTTTTTATACATACCAAATTGATACTGCTTCATCTTCATTAATTATGTTGATTTTTAAATATCCTGTCTCGTTTCCAGCTAAAAAAAAAAAAAAAATTCAAAGCCCCTTCCTTCATTCCCTTCTAAAAAGCATATAATACCTTAAAAGATAATTCTCGTACAAGTAACTAATAGACTCATTTTTACTCCCTGTATATAATGAAAATTATTAATTATTACTTAAGTATTTTCTTAATTGTTGTAGTTAGTGTCAATAATATAGATTCATATATTGATACTGCTAAAGCATGCATATCTAAGGGTTCTCGTTTTTTATCTTAATCTAAATTATTATACCTTAATCTTAATGAAACCACGTTATTAATAATTTATTTTCATTTAGTTCAGAATAGAATAGTAGAATTTTCATTAATTTATTTTCATTTTCACAATTTTCTTCAATATTTCTTGTGTAATAAAAAATACTTTTACTTTCAGTTTAGTATGAAATGCGAAATGTAAACATTATCTCTCCGGATAAGTTGCATAATTTATGTCTCCTTTTTTAAGGGACTGCACCGAGCATTCATTCTAACAAATGCATGCATTATTTGTTTTTTTTCAAGATCAATGCAGAAACACGCACTACAGCGCACCTACAGTTTGAAATGCATGCACATATATTTGTTTAATAACTAATTGAACTAATAAATGTGAACAATTTGAACTAATTGTTTAATATAGCTGTTTTTAGGAGTGATTGTTGTCGACTGAAAATATATATATTTTTTATTAACAAACGCTGTAATGAGAACAAAACTGAATGTTAGGTTAAAGATATTGAAATGTGTCAATTGTTTTTGTATTGTTATTTATACATAATCTGTATTACAATGTGTGGGTGCCTGAATGCAATGAGGCCAGTGCCATGGAGCCACATGGATGCTTCAGTAGTGGTCCTTGACCTTAAACCAGCAGGTCCGTGTGTGTGTGTGTGTGTGTGTGTGTGTGTGTGTGTGTGTGTGTGTTCATTGACGAAAGGGGAATTAGGAGATACAGAGTAATATGCTGCGTTGTCCAATGTGGTGTGCATCCGTTTTGGAATATGTCAATTTGGTGCGTTGCAGTCACTGCTTTCAGAAACGAGTAGACTCGTTACATTTTAAATATTATATGATTTTTAAA
>BPLR01020079.1:0-99242 GCA_021605095.1 Caerostris extrusa
TTCGTGGTATGAAAACTGCTTATATTTATATTCTGAGCAAACGAAGTTAATGGAACTTTACCTTTTGATCAAATACCAGATTTTAAAAGTTTTATGAAAAAATGTCTTTTTTGAGTAAAAGAAAAAGGTAGAACATATTAAATAGTCCGTTAAGATTATTTTACTTTATATTTAAAGTTTTTAGTCTACATATTTTTCTGTCTTATTCCTTTGCATTTTATTAAAAATTTTGACAAATTGTAAACCGACGAAATGGAATTGAATAATGAATGCTAAATTAAAAAAAAATAATAAATAAATAACAGTAATTTTACTAAATTTGCTATATAAAATATGTCTAATACCATATTAACGGGTAATAATCAAACACATTTCCTTCAACTTCAAAAAATAAAATGTATTCTAATACATATTACAGTCGCATACAAACAACGATTGAATAAAAAAAACTTAAGTTCGCTACACATATTATTTTCTTTTTAAGTCGAAAGATGTTGGTCTTTTTAAAAGACTCCGCATTTTATAGATAAACATTGTTTTTATAAAATTTTTCGTGATTTAATTAATAAGTTTATATACACAGGGTGTCTTGGAATCAGGTTTACGATTTTCTTTGATTGATAATGTCACATTTGGCGCCTTTGGCTAGAGAAATGCAATATCGGCGCTCTTTCCTTGGCGAGGATTATCAAAACTATTGATATTAATTTAGTGACAATCTAAATAAATTTGCTTAAAAATATGTCTAATATCATATTAACCAGTAATAACCAAACAAATTGACTTTAACTTCCAAAGAAATTAAAATGTGTTCTAATATTACAATCGCATACACACATAAAAAAAAAAAGATTGAATAAAAAAAAGTACAAGTTCTCTACATAAATTTTCTTTTTTAAATCGAAGATATTTGTCTATAAATTCTTTTTCTTTTTATAGATAAACATTGTTTTTGTAAAATGGTTTATAATTTAGTTAATAAGTTTTCATACACAGAGTGTCTTGGAATCAGGTTTACGAATTTCTTTGATGGGTTATGTAACATTTGGCAACTTTCGCTAAGGAATTGACACATTGACGTCCTTTCCTTGGCGAGGATCATCAAAACTATTGATATTAATTTAGTGGACGTCATTTGTCGAAGCATGTTGGCACTGGTAGGAGCAACGTCTGTTCCGAGTTTGAGTGCTGATAAGGTTAAATAAAAAAAATTGTAATTGTTTTTAAATAATTGCCCCAAGGGCTGATGGTAGAGTGATTAGTGCTCCAACACTCAGTGCCACAAGTTTTTGGGTTCGAGTCCCTGGCAGTGACATGGATTTATTAGTGGTTTGGAATCCCTTTTTAAACCGTAGGTTCCAGTCTAATAGGACTGTAGATTACTGGACACAGGGCTGACAACCCTATCTCGTAAAAAGGTCAGCTTCACAGAGCCAAGTCAGACTTCTACCAGCTGGTGCTCCATCACAACAGAAGCTGCCAACCTCTTTCTCTCTTTCCATGATACCACATAGTTTCTTAGATTTGGTCTAGATGTTGCTGTCTGCCAAATGGGATAAGAAACAACAACAAATAATTGTCCTGATTATTTACTAAGGAGGAAGCACGTTATTGGTAGGATGCACCTAGACGACTCGGAATCAAATAGCAATGCTTGATCGGAAATGCTTCCTGACTTGATAGTGTATATAGAAAACACCGGAAATGAAATAACACCATTTAAACAGCATATTCATATTCCAAGTACGCCAATAAAAAATAACATGGTCAGTAGTAACAAATGTGAACCACGAATGTATGTCATTTTCATGTAGGCATTGCAACAGGATATCTTGCATAGTATGCTATATCTAGTGTACTTGAACTTGGATTGTCTTGTGTAGTCTCAGTATTGTTTCTTCCATATCCAGAGTCCGGTCGCTGACAAGTCCTTTCAGATAGCGCTTTTAGTTGCTTGCATAAGTGGTTATGATTGGCCTCATCTGATATACACTATCTGGAAGAAAGTGACGGGACACCCTCGAAAAGTAGAAAGTTGACAATACAACTGACACATGCGCAATAATAGGTATCACGTGTTAGCCATATCCTATAAATACTCTGTGGAGTCGACTAGAGTTTTTTGTCACGATGCCGCCACGGGAAGAGTTGTCTGAGTTCGAGAAAAGGGTGTGTTGGTTGGATTGCATCTTGCCAAGGTGTCAATTAGGGAGATATCCCGTCTCCGTAACTGCTCAAAATCAACTATAGCACGTGTTGCAAGACTGGGGGACACTGTCAGACAAACCCCGAAGTGGACGACCTACAGTTCTCACCAGCAGGGACCGGGTGCTCGGCAGGGAGATTCGATCTAACCGTCAAACATCCATGGATAACATCGCTAATGAATTTAGACAAGCCACAGGTGTGGCCGTTTCGACCAAGACTCTTCGTATCGAGGCCCATAAGTTAGGTTACACTGGACGTTCGGCGGCCCATAAGCCTTTGATTACGAAAACCAACAAGAAAGCGCGCCTTCGATGGGCCAAAGACCACCGTACTTGGACTCTGGAGGACTGGAAACGCGTCCTTTGGAGTGACGAGTCACGATTTACCCTTTTCCGTTTCGATGGACGTGTTTGGGTACGGCGTTTACCAGGAGAACGCCTTTTGCCCGAGTGTATCGTTCCAACTGTAAAGTTTGGTGGAGGAGGATTGATGGTATGGGCCTGTTTCTCCTGGTATGGGGCTGGCCCACTGGTGAAGGTTGATGGTGCGATGAATGCCGATAGATACTGTGATATTCTCGACAATTATGTGCTTCCTACCTTGTGGGCAACGTACGGTATGGATTATTGCTGGTATCAAGACGACAACGCAACATGCCATGTTGCAAGGAGGACTCTTGATTGGTATGTGAACAACAACTTTAAACGCATGGAGTGGCCGGCGCAGAGCCCTGATCTTAACCCAATTGAACATCTCTGGGACGAATTGGACCTTCGGTTGAGGGTCTGCACCTCCACTCCCCAAAAGCAAGCTTGAACTATGGAATTCCTGTTAAACATTTGGAAGGAAATTCCTCTTGTCACTATAGCTAATTTAGTGGAAAGCATGCCCAGAAGGGTTGCAGCTGTGATCGCCGCCAAAGGAGGCCCTACCTCCTATTAATTTTAATAAATATGGGTTTATGTCGTTATAGTGTCGTGTCCCGTCACTTTCTTCCACGTAGTGTAGTTGCATATACAAACGCTTGCATTCAGCAGATGCATATCAGATAATTCCGCATTCGTGTACGTCAATGTGAGAAATGAGTTTTTGCGAGAAGGTTTGAAGCTCCCAAGAAAAGTCATTTAACATGTCATTAAAGCATTCTCGACCCAGCAGTACTATGTGATTATGAGTCATCTAGATGTACCCTACACCTTCTAGAAGTTCGTAAACTTGATGCTGAGACAACAAGTATTTTTATGATTAACAAAAATAGCAATCAAACATTAAGAAAGGCCAACTGTTGGTCCAGTGGTTACATTTGCAGTTAGCATGCAAAATTATTCGCATTCTTATATTAGTTTACATGCAATGTCACTGGGACAATAGAAGGACTAAAAAAAGAAAAACTCTGTCCAAAATCTCTGTAAGAAATGATTGGAGCGGGTTAGTGGACAGCACGTTGGGCTACTTAATAAAAGGACGAGAAATCTGTAATAAATGATGTAGAATGTTATATTCCGTGTCTATATGGGGATGGCACCATGGATCCGTAGGCTAGAATATCTTTCTTTTATACTGGAAGAGGGAAGGACGGTGCCGTTTCCTGCTATATATTTCCTTTTCTGGTCCATTAAGGGATTAAGCTAAGAGGTATATTAATTGGTGAATAATTCGATCAAAACCTACTAAAATATTTTTTCCAAAAATTGAGACACTTAGAGTGGTAGAATTTATTTTGAACATGAGAGAGTTTAAATAAAAATGAGAAATTAAAATGTTTAAGATTATTAAAATAAAAATAATTAAATAATAATAATTAAATAAAAATGATTGAAATTAAATTAAATTAAAAATAATAATAATAATGATTAAATAAAAACGAATTAATTAAAAATGAATGTATATCAATACATTATTTGTTCATAGCATTTTTTGGGATTTTCATTTTATGACTGATCCTTATATTTCAAAGATTTTAAATTGACATTTAGGAATATTTGGATACCAAAAAACAAGCACAAATTGTCAAAAAAAAAACATTTACATCAATTTACCAAAACCCGAAATGTCCCAATCTTTCCATAATGGAATGCACCAAAATCTCACATTAAAACAAAAAAGGCCATCATTCTTCATTCGTTTTTAAACACACATAAAACAAAAAAATCCTACACTATTTTTTCTAAGAAGAACACTGTTCCACCATCGGAGTTCAATACCATCCCAAATCCTTCTAAACACCCTGAAAGAAAGCTTTCAAAGAAAGCTACAAAGGAGAAGAAGAAAAAAGGAGGCTAAAAGGCAGCAGCAGCAGCATCCAGAAATCAATGCAAATACTTTTACGGGGTCTATCCAAAGATTCGATAAATCTGAGAGCCGTCTCTCCATTACGCTACAAATCAGAGCGTAAAACGTGGGTCTTAGGCCCTAAAAAAGGGACAGATCCTCCAGCTCCAGCGCGACATAAATGCACTTTTTTTATGGATGGTAAAGGGAGGGCGGCAGCTTAAGAAGTGACTGGGACAGGGCGGAGCGAAAGTCTTTTTGCATGGCTTGAGTCCTGGATCATGTTAGCATGTGTGTTGGGCTCGACTTTCATGGGCCAGAGTGGTTGTTTTCTGCTGGGGGGATGCAGGGTATGTACGGACTGGAAAGATAAAGGTCCAAGATAGCCTTTGCATCACACGGTAGGATGATAAAGATCCAAATCGGATGAATCATGGTCTTTGGGCTTTTAATTAGATTGTGCAATAGATGAGCATAAAAATTGGGGGCACGAATAATTTTGGGAGACTAAACAAAAATATTAAAAATTGGCAATTGTAGAATTTCTTAAGAAATGTGAAGTCAACAATTTGGTTTGGTTTGCCGTTCTGTCATTTTGTGCACACTTTAGGCTATTTAGACAGGACTTAAAGTTTAATATGGATTCGAACCACTCACAAACACCCATGCCAACGCCAGGATTCTAGCCTGAAGGCTGTGGTATCAAAGGAGATGTCAAAAGACAACAAGAAATAACTGATGGACATGTTGTCTGGATACAAAAACTTGGTTACATTGTGTTTCTAAAAATGCATTTCCTTCAATGTCTTTTGGGCTTCTTCCTGAAAATTGTGACCAGGTTAACGATGACCATGGCGAGAGCTTTTCACAAAGATATTGCAAAAAACAGGAAAAATGGCCTACTACAATGTTCGCTATGAGTGCTATGAGAAATGCATAAGCCACAGTTCAAGCATCGCCATAAGATAGTAAACAGATATGAGCATTTGTTAAGAGACTATACAAATTAAATTTTTGGTCGCTTCTTTTTTTCAAATCAACCAACATCTGAACTTACGGAACAATCCCAATACAAATCTGACTTCCTTTATATGATCATCTTTTTTGCCACAGGGTAAAAAGTAATAATGACAGAATAAAGATATAATTAATATACAAATGTAAGGTTTTTAATTATAACCGCGAGAGGTCGCGGTTATAACTGGTAACCGTGGTTTAGCGCGGGAAGTAGCAGTTGCGGTGAGATCCCGAGACCACGAGGTGAACGCTAGAGCGTCAGATAAAAACAGACGGTCAGGGACCGGCTTTGGTTTTTTAGATATCAATAGTATTGTAGAAGTGGCACAGGGTGCCAAGTGTATGTATGTATTCATAGTGTAAATAAAAAAGATTAGTATTATGAAAAAGAGAGTATTCCATCCTGACACAACGAGCTGCTAGTATAGTAGCTAACACAAAATACACTGGAACCCTGAACTTGCACATCCTTGAACTTGTTGAACTCTTCTCAACTTTCGATTTTAAATTGGTGTCAAATAAAAATCAAAACTCATAATGACAAATTAACTTTTAATACTAAAATACAGCTAAAGCTAGAAAAAGAAATGCCCAGTAACACTATAATTAATCAACTAAAACTAATATTACTACACAATTAAAAAGGAAAGATATTTAGCGTGAAAGTTTTACACAATTTTCTACTGTATCTAGTCTGGATTGTCCCATCAGAATCTTAAAAAGTAAATGTTCTCATTTCCATTTTCAGACATCAGTTCCTTTTCTGGGAAGATTATTGAGACAATTAGATTGCGTCTGATTCAGTCTCGAATGTGTATACATCACTTCCAGAAGATACAATCATTGTACGGAGGAATTAATTCTCCAAGTTCTGTTTTTTAACTTTTTGTAACTGTAGTGCAATTATTTTGTCCCTGAAATAATTGTATCATGCGACACATTAGTCAGTCTAACATCTTGTTATCCTTTCCAATACGTACAACATCATCTACATGTATTAGATCTCTGTGTAGCTTTATTGCCTTTATAATTTAAACGACTTGTAACGACTTCATATCTTAAACTCTACTCAATATTTACGGCCTGGTGGCCAATTGGCTAGCACTCTGGGCCGTTGGTATCACAGGTTTCAGGTTCGAATCGTGGCAGTGGCATCGATGTTTGTTAGTGATTCGGAATCCACTTTAAACTGTAGGCCCTGGTCTAATACCCTAAAGCGTGTACAAAATGCCCGTAGAGCGACAAACCAAACCCAACTAAATCAAATCTCTAAATAACCACCTTACCCCACTAGGCAGAAGTGAGTCTATTGAATATTCAAAATGAAACTTTTACTTTACAGTTTCACTGCAATGAAGGGAACGAAACAAATCGTAAGTTCCAATAAAATTGTTTATAATATAAATTATCGCTGCATATCCTTTTTTGGTCGTTCATTTGGTACCGTCATTAAACGGGTGTTGATTCTTCCACGTTAAAAGTTCTAATTCTTTTTTAAAGTGATTATCATTTGAAGATTCCAAAAAACGTTTTATTCTGTCATGTTAGATCTGTTATCCTTGGCATTAAAGTTGATTCTTGCAAAGTTCTAATTCTTTAAGATTATCATTTATTCCAAAAAAGACTTCATTTATTAAAGCTTTGTATGCAATTTCACAGGAATAATCCTTTACTTGGAGCTTTTATTTTCTTCGTCTGAATCACTATCAGACAAGTTTAAAGAATCAGATAAATACTAATTTTGTTTCCCTTAAAATAAAATTTTACAACTACCAATAAAAATCAAAACAATTTATCACAAGTTATTATCTACAAGTTATCATATTGTTAAGCAAAACTATATAACAACAAATCTAAACAATATATCTATATACAAGCAGAACTATCTTTTCATATATGTTTCGGAAAATCTTGATTAAGGTTTATCAGCGGATATTTTCAAATATTAGGAGTTTTTTTTGCATACTGTACGTTAGTTATCGTAGGACGTCCGTTACTTTTTCTCCCTAGCGCATGCTGAGTTTCCTATGAACATGCGCGCTATGGAGAAAAAGCTAACGGACGTCCTACGGTAACTAACGTACGGTATGCAAAAACTCTATTAACTAAGTGCAAAACATCAGAAATACGATAAAAACAACGTTGATTTTTCGTCTTTAAAAGTTTTCTTACATTTTTTTTATGGATAACTGCATTCAAAAACAAACTTGATACGTTAACTTTCTCATGGCAAATGGAGTTCATGTTCTCTATACAATATTCAAAGTATGAATAGTAAAAAAGTAAGATTAATTAAAATTTTAAAACATACCTGATTACCAGTTACGTCCTGGTCATCATCTTTATTAGAGGCTCTACCTGAATTTCGATTTCTTTGGTTTCTTCTCCTTTTCAAATCAAACAACATCTGAACTATAATATAATTTTTTTGTTATTATTATTAACATTTGAATTTATGAGAACCACACCCACAAATCGGATTTGGCTTGTCGTTTCTATGATCCTTTCCGAATTCATCCAACAGGATATGGGGCTATTGCATATCAGTGCATTCAAGACAATCTAACTACTTTCATTTTGAAAAACAGTAGATGGGTGAGGCCTGATGGCCGCATGATTGGCGCTTTGTGCCACAGGTTTCGGATTCGAGTGCTGGTCGTGCCATGAATGTTTGTAGTGGTTCGAAATCCACTTTAAACCGTACATCCCGGTCTAATACGACCGTTCGGTGTAGTGCTGTCAGCCCTACCCCGTAAAAAGAAAAACGTCTCTGTCTCGAAATCTGCCAGCAGGCAGACGGCCTTGGCCCACCATGTGACTGTTGTGCTACTGATGATGATGATGATAAGTAGATAGGTGGCCATCAGAAGGGTTGGATTTATCCCAAGATAACTTTTAACTGTATAATTGTAGCCTTGCAAATATTTCAAATCCTGTATGCATCTAATTGTTTTGTCATCATAAGCAATAAACAGACGTGCATAAGAAGGAAAAGGCCTTTTTCTTACAATGTATACCACGGGATTCACTGAAAGCAGCAAGAACATCACTGAAATTTACACCATCTTTCACCTCACTTTAAAAAAATGTGCAGAGATAAATTTCTACTACAACAAACTTAACCTACTTTTCTTTTAGACAAATATGTGAATTTTCGATAGTGTCCTATTCATGTCGAATCGAGCTCTCTCCATTAAGTAGCCGGGGATAACGAGAGCTTATCGCCTTTCGAGCTATCTGGAAAAATATAGATGTAAGGAATTGCATCATATGGGATTGATACGTGCTGAATCTCAAGTAAATCTATCCAATAAAAATATTTTTGGGGGGGATTTTAATAATGATAAATCGTTTTAACATGGGTTCGAAAATAATGGTCTAGATCAGAGGTGTCCAAACTTTCCAGCCTTAGGGCCATACTGTTTACCCAGTACCAAGGGCCAAATCCGTTTTAATTTTTCCCTGCCATTATCTATAATTTCTAGACCAGTCGCTGACCGTACGCTTGCTAACTACAAACTATTGTCAGTGAAAAATCATAATTACATAAACCTCATTAGTATTTTTTAGCTTTGTAATGCTTAAGTTAAATTTTCCGCGTATTATGCTTGTCATTAAGCTTTTACCCAGCAAGTCAATAAAACCGAGTTATTATCATTCTGTGCTTTTTTATTCAACTCATTACAGCAACAATAAACTATTCGCTGTCGTTGGCCGGATTGAGGACACTGGCGGCCGGATTTGGCCCGTGGGTCGTAGTTTGGAGACCCCTGGTCTAGATCACTGATCCCAATGTTACCGATACCACCTTCTAGTGGACAGTGAAACTATCAGAGGTAATAATCTGGGATATTAACTGGGATATATCTGGGGTATCAACTGATAATAATCTGGGGCGTATTTGAGGGTATTTAAAAAATTAAGGGGGTGATAAAAGCATAAAGAAATAAGAAAACATAATAACAATTGCCTTTTCTTCATTATATTTAGTGAAAAGAAACCGACTGCAAATAGCGAATCAGCAATGATTTAAAAATATTGATGGCAAAAATATAGCAGAGGATTAATTCCCTGATTTCAATGCACCAGGTTCATCATTCTCACCAGCATCATTTGGAATATCATTCATAATTTTTATTTTCATATTATCCTTCGTTATCGTACAGATTTCTATATGTAAGACCAATGAATGTTATTATGGTCGGTTTTGATAATTAATGTAATTTCAAGTTTTAAAGTGTCTTATTTACTATGTTTCAAGACATAGGCAATTATATAGATACAAAAATTTTCTATATATATTTCTGTTTGTTTGCTTAAAGAACGTGAATTTACAGGGAGTTGCTGAATAATGTTTTTCTGAAAAGGCGGCTGTAATTCAAATGAGTGTGGGAACTATTATTGGTAATGGTAAAGAGAATTGAGATATAGATGTAGATGTCCTTTATTTGTAGAAATCAATTATAACGACATTAAAATTATTCTGACTGAAGATACCTACGTAAGATTTGAATACCTAATTAAAATAAAAAGTAATCAGTAAAACCTAAAGAAATCAGAAAATAAGCGAAAATTAGGAGGCAATTATTATCCGACCATGAAATTGCGTGGAATGATGAACATCCGGTTTAATAGCGGAAATGGAAGCACGATTACTTGTTAGGTGCTAATCAGACATACGCGTCGCTAAGTTCTTTTGAAAAAAAAAAGTATAACAACTAATTGAGTTTTTTCATCTAGTTTTTCTTTTAATATTATATAATCTAAAATTTTAAAAACTTATATTAATTATTTAAAATTAATTAAAAATTAAAATAAAAAAAAAATAAAAATTATTTATTAGTTAATAACAATAATTATTTTATTAAAATTAATTTTTAATTAATAAAAAAATTTTTTTTTTTTTTTGCATTTAAAATTTCATCTAAAGGATATTTCCTCCCCTATAACGCCGCTTTTTTGAAATTGTCCTACTAGGCTGCTTGCTAATATTCCACACAATCGATGTTGGGACTATATTTCTGACATGTTTCTTTATCTTGTATGTGCTATACATTCAATAAATATACTGAACTTATACACTAAAATAATTTGCAAATTAATAACCAGCGAATTTACATTAAGAATCAAAATAACTTGATCCTCCACACCCATTGGTTCAACTTAGACCTGCAAATCATTTCTTTCTAAAATAAAATTGACCAAACACATTAACGGACCCTAACCAGCAACACCCATTACGATGTGCAAATACCCAAATTGAGATTGATTTGCGAAAGCTAAGTGAAAGAATGGAGAAACAAATATCGGGCTAGTAAGATAAATATTTTTTAATGATTTAATTTTTTATTTCGTTTACGAAATAAAAAATAATTTATATCATTATTATTACATTATCTATGTTTACATGTAAGAATAATAGTCAACACAAAAATAATAACTCATGATGCTTCAATTTTTCACTCAAAAAAATGTCTATAGTGGGCCTAAATCTAATATGGAAAATATATAATTTTATATGCGGCCCGCGGAGTAATGATGCATTTCCAAAGATGCCCGCAAGATCTTTTGGGTTAGCAAACCTGCTTTAGATTCTAGCTGTGCTATTAAAAATTAACATAATTT
Source organism: Caerostris extrusa (assembly GCA_021605095.1). Taxonomy (NCBI): domain Eukaryota; kingdom Metazoa; phylum Arthropoda; class Arachnida; order Araneae; family Araneidae; genus Caerostris; species Caerostris extrusa. The sequence goes on from BPLR01020079.1 coordinate 11,122, forward strand.
ACTTCCTTAAATACTGAATGAGCTCTTTATTTCTTTGAAGTTAAAATATAATAATTGATGCATTCATTTGCAAAGAATATTCTTTCACTTTCCTTGTCTGCCACTTTTTTACAATTTTTTTCGTAAGCTATTTTGTGTAAAAAACTTATTCCTCCTTCTTAAGACTCTTTTTGCAGGAAAAACTACTTACAGAAAAATTTTCGGCTCATAATTTTTTCTTTTTTTAAAATCAACAGCTGATTTTTTTTTTTTATGTTTATTAAAGTTCTATGAAATAATTAAGATGTAAAAAGTGAAAATTTTTAAATTTTTGATTGAATTTAATTTAACCCCTGAATACTGTTGATGGAGAAATTTCAAATCGGGAATAATGCGCCAAATTTACGAAGATTCAAAAATTAAGATATACTTGGTTAAAGTCTAGCATGCCAAATGTGGAGATTTTCATTAGATGTGGCGGTTTCCCAAATCTAGCCTAGGGTTTGAGTTAAATTGCATTTTTATCAAAATATTTTATTTTTACAAAAAATGTGATATCTAGAATTAAAAGTTCAGTACTTCATTTTTACTAAAAACATAATTTTTTCTTCTAAATGTTAAAAATTTCAGTAAAATAAATAAATTCTACTTAATTTATTTGATGGATTTATTCACAATTCTTTCTTAATACAAGCAGACAATTTAAAAAGAATATATAAACAAATTGAAATTTGTATTTTTTTTTTTTATTTTGTTTAAATAAAGCTTTTAAACTTTTATTTATTGACATCTATTTTCTGGCATTTATTGTATTGTCTTGTAAAAAGTCTTGAGATGAAAAAAAAAAAGTTATTAAATCGTAAATTTAAGAAAAAAAAAAAACATTGGTTTTCTGAATTTTTGTTAAAATATTTATTATTTGTAGTTTACCAGACTCGTGGTTCAGTGGTGAGCATTGGGGTTGAGGTTCAATCCGCTGGAGGCTTTGTTGTAGAAGTAGAGGCTCGATGGCGTTTTTGATGTTCATCATCTTGACTCATGAGTAGGACTACCTGGAGGGAGTTTTTCGGGGGGTTTCTCTCATACGATACTCAAATGGGGTAGTTCCCTCTAAAAAAGTCCTCCCGGAAGGCACTGCTCTCTTTCTTCAGCGTCGCGGAGCCAAGTCAGACTTCTACCAACGGGGGCTCCATCACAATAGAAACTTTCCTCCTCCCATGAGACCACACGGGTTCTTGGTCTAGATGTAGCTGTTGACTAAATGGGATAAGAAAAAAAAATTATTTATAACAGATGGACTGAAAAGTTCGTAGGCTGACACATGGATGGCGCTACTAGTATTAAATCCATATGATTTTTAGTTAGCCCTAACCTTCAAAAAGACATGTGTATAAATTTGACAGCTGTTGCACTATAAGTATGTGAGTTATAGCATTTTTAGTGTTCATCATGTGCAGTCCACCCGGCTGACTGCCGATTGGACTCCGGTGTGAAATGATGCAGCCATGTTTCATCCATTGTCACATATCGACGCAAAAATTCGGGTTTATTACGAATGAACAGCTCCAAACACTGCTTAGAATCATCAATTCATTGTTGTTTTGGGTCGATTGTGAGCTCTGCGTGGCACCCACTTTGAACAAAGCTTTCGCATGTCCAAATATTCATTCACAATATGCTCAACACGTTCCTTTGATATCTTTAGGGTCTCAGCTATCTCAATCAACTTCACTTTACGGTTATCAGGAATTATGTTGTGGACTTTTTGATGTTTTCGTCCGTAACAGCCTTTTGGGGCGTCCACTGCGTGCATCGTCCTCGGGGCTCATTTCGCCTCGTTTAAATTTAGCAAACACTTCTCTACGGTTGATTTTCCTGGTGCAAAGTCCGAATAATGTTTATCAAGCCAAGCCTTGGCTTCAATAGTATTTTTTTTCGTCAAAAACAATGCTTTATTAACACACGAAATTCCTTTATATCCATTTTTTCAAACTAACAAAAAATGTTTCACTAAAAATGCTATAAACTCACATACTAATAGTGCAACAGCTGTCAAATTTATACACATGTCTTTTTGAAGATTAGGGCTAACTAAAAATTATATGGATTTAATACTAGTAGCGCCATCTATGTGTCTATGAACATGTCAGCCCAATGTTAATTTAAGTATCTAGGGAAATTTTTTTCATTGAAGACGAAAAGGTGAACATGAATAATTATTTTATAAATATTAAAAATTTGTCATCTCAATTTTACCTTCTGTGCCATATTTATCTTTAAAATCATATTAATTGTTAAATATAATTAAAACAATTACAATTTTGTTTTATTTGTTTGTTAAACTAATTATTTAAACAATTGTTGCTTTTAAAACAATAATGTTACAATGATTTCATTATTCTCAAAAAAGTTTTTCATTTTTAACGTAATATGTTTGATTTCCAGTCTTAACTGGAAAAATATTTCTTTAATATTTTTATATCTTTGTCATACTAAAAAGCATTTCTTTCAATTTCATCAAGAATATTGATTCAGTTTGAGCTTATGGACCTTTAAACGTGAAGTTATTAATCATTTGCGTTTTCAAAAGTATCATTACAAAAAATATATTCAGTGGAAGATTAATAATGTTACAGAAAATAAAACAAAGTAATAACTCACTAACAATTTATTTAATTTATCTTTACTCCGGGGTAAGAATAAGTCAATTTAAAAAAAAGGTGTTTTTATTTTACAGATTTTTGTTAAAGAAAAAGCGTTTCTGCCTGTAATAAAATAAGTGAATATTGTTTTTATTAATGATTTGCATTTTTGGAAGGCTTTAATTTTACAGTATTTATATAGTAACATGATTCAAGGGGAAAATTACTCAAAGTAGTTCTAATTTCGGGCCTGAAGGCCGAGTGACTAGCGCTTTGACCTTCAGTGCCATAGGTTTCGGGTTCGAGTCACGGCGGTGTTATGGCTGCTTGTAGTGATTTGGAATCCCGTTTATATCGTACATATCTCGGCCTAATATGACTGTTGGCAACCCTACTTCATTAAAAGAAAAACATCTGTCTCGAAATTTGCCAGTAGGCAGATAGCCTTGGCCCACCATGGAGCTGTTGCGCCAATGATGAGAAGAAAACTTCTTTTACTGTAATTGTTTCAAATAACAGTTGAAAAAGTTAATTAATTTATCATATAAGCTAATGCTTAATTTAAACTTTTGAAAATAAAGAACGATATGATTCATGATAATAAATATGATTCAGAATAATAACATGTGATTCATTATGAAATCGAAAATATTTTGTGATACTGAAGAAAGAATGGATAGCTATATTTTGTAAAACAATTTTTTTGTTAATATAAAAAATAAACAATTTCACTTATAAATAACAATACCAACTGTTTCATAAAAAACAAAACATTTTCATATTTGCAATATAATTTTATCAAAAACTCTTGAAGAAAGGATTCATAAAGATAATAACATTTATTAAAAATAATGACTATAATAATCATAAAACTAACACATTTGAATTTTATCTTCATATGTACTGTTATAAACAAAATTTCTTCATACTTAAAAACATTAGGCAAATTATCTAAAAACACCTTTTGAATTCTTATTGCTGACAATAAATGTTTAAATCACATGTGTAATTTAGAAACAAATATTTCAGTGATAATAATTATTTCTGAAAATTTAGTGTTTAAAATATTTTATTCAATTTCTGAAATAATGAATGAAATAACCCATTCGACACTCGTCCATTATGACCATGGCAAATTTTTATTACAACAGACAACCACTCCCCATGCTGGTTTATAATGACATTAAAAACCCCAACAATTTGTATTCAGTCCCCTTTACCGTCTCAAAACCCACCCCTATCCCATAATTCCCCGGCCCATTTATTCGTCCACTTGTGCTTCTAACCGGATGGAACGCAAACATCTGAGTGATAGGCCAAGAAGACACATAACGTTCTAACTCCACCCACCTCCCACCCCCTTTTTCCAAAGGCCCTTAAAGTACGTCCATTAAATAACTGCGCATGTAATACGACGGCAAATACCTACCGTAATGCACCCTGCCTGATTTTTTATTCCGTTTTCTGCGGATCTACGCAATCCAGCTCTCCTCTCTTATTGCTGGTAGTTATTTTTATTTTTCTATAAGCTATTTTGTGCTTTACTTTTCGGCTGGTAGCTATTTCTCCTTGTAGACGGTATTGTTATTGGCCACCGCCGGGCTTCTAGTCGGTATAGGCAGTGAAATTTACTTACCTAGAATGGATTTTGGATTTGGGAAGGATTTAAGAGAAGCCGTATTATTACGTGCTACAAAACCTTTTTTCAAACCTCCCCCAACCCCCCACCCCTTGTCTCATTCTATTTCGAACTTTTTTTTTCTTTTTTTTTTTTTTTATCTTTTGGGTTCCACAAGATATTTTTGCGTCTTGTTTTCGTTTTATGGAAACACAGCGATGCTTTTGGGGGGGAACGGATTTTGCGTGTTATGAGTTTACGAAACCGTTTTGCATATCAGAAGACGAGAAAGCTGGATTAGTTGAGTGAATGTGTTGGGGTTTTGCAGCAACTAGTGGGGAAATGGATTAGACTTTTGATTTTAATTTGTTTGTTGTTGTTGGAATTGAAAGAAGTTTGTTTCGCAAGTTTCCAAAAATGACTTTAAAGAATCAGTTCAAGTATGATGTTTTTACAAATAAATGGTTTGATTAACTTTAAAATCTTTAATAAATAAATGGAATATTTAATTGATTGCTTCTTTTGGAAAACTTTTGGCAATGTGGAAATAAATAAATAATGTTATTAGTTTTGTTTTGTGAGATTCCAAAACTATTCTGAAGAACCAGTCAAGTATGATGTTTTCAAGTAAATAAATGGTATGATTATCTTTAATAAATAAATGGAATATTTAATTTATTGCTTCTTTTGGAAAAAGATTTTGGCAGCTTGTAAAAAAATAAATAAGTAATGTTATTGCAGAAAGTCAATAGGATATCATTAGTAAATCCTTGGTATTGCAGATATGAAAAGTTTTCACATGATATACAAAAATTTAAAACCCACACTCAACCAAAACAAATTTTATTTCAAAAGAAAAAGAAATTCTTCGTTATTTTAGATTTATATAGATTACAATAATTAACAAAATTATGTACAAAAATAAGCTATTTTATACTATACTTTTGGCTGGTGGCTATTTCTCCTTGTAGACGGTATTGTTTGTTGCGGACAGCCGGCTTCTGTGAAATTGACTTACTAGAATGGTAGTGAAATTACTATTATTATTACGCAGTGAAATTTACTTACCTAGAATGATTTGATTTTGGGAAGGATTTAAGAGAAGCCGTATAACGTGCTACAAACCTTTTTAAACCCTCCTTGTCTCATTCTATTTCTGTACTTTTTTTTTTTTTTTTTTTTTTTTTCTTTTGGGTTCCACAAGATATTTTTTTGCGTCTTGTTTTTCGGGTTTTAAGGGAAACACAGCGATGCTTTTTGGGGGAACGGATTTTTGCGTGTTATGAGTTTGCATCGAAGCGGTTTTATTTGCGTATATCGGAAGACGAGAAAGCTGGATTAGTTGAGTGAATGTGTTGTTGGTTTTGCAGCAACTAGTGGGGAAAAATGCATTAGGACTTTGATTTTAATTTGTTTGTTGTTATTGGATTGGAAAGAAGTTTTGTTTTGCAAGGTTCCAAAAATGACTTTAAAGAAGAATCAGTTCAAGTATGATGTTTTTAAGCAAATAAATGGTACGATTAACTTATGATAAAATCTTAATAAATAAATGGAATATTTAATTGATTGCTTCTTTGGGAAACTTTTGGCAATGTGGAAAAAAATAATAAATGAATAATGTTATTAGTTTTGTTTTTTGTGAGATTCCAAAAAATTATTCTGAAGAACCAGTCAAGTATGATGTTTTTAGGTAAATAAATGGTATGATTATCTTAATAAATAAATGGAAATATTTAATTTATTCTTCTTTTGGAAAAGATATTGGCAATTTGCAAAAATAAATAAGTAATGTTATTGCAGAAAGTCAATAAGGATATCATTAGTATATCCTTGGTATTGCAGATATGAAAAGTTTTCACATGATGTACAAAATTTAAAACCTACACTCAACCAAAACAAGTTTTATTTCAAAGAAAAAGAAATTCTTCGTTATTTAGATTTATATAGATTACACAATTAACAAAATTATGTACAACAATAAGCTATTTTGTGCTTTACTTTTCGGGTGGTAACTATTTCTCCTTGTAGACGGTATTGTGGTTGGGGACCGCCGGCTTCAGTGAAATTTACTTACTAGAATGGTGAGAGAAATTATTATTATTACGCAGTGAAATTTACTTATCTAGAATGGATTTTGGGTTTGGGAAGGATTTAGTAGAAGCCGTATTACGTGCTATAAAACCTTTTTCAAACCTTCCCCCACACCCCTTGTTTCTTTCTACTTCGAACTTTTTCTTTTTTTTTTTATCTTTTGGGTTCCACAAGATATTTTTGCGTCTTGTTTTCGGGTTTTAAGGAAAAAACAGCCATGGGAAGGGAAAGGGGAAAACAGCCTTTTTGGGGGAAACGGATTTTTGCGTGTTTTGAGTTTACATCGAAATGGTTTTGTTTGCGTTTTTGCGTATATCAGAAGACGAGAAAGCTGGATTAGCTGAGTGAATGTGTTGTTTCTTTTTTATTTTATTTTATTTTGCAGCAACTAGTGGGGAAAAATGCATTAGTACTTTTGGTTTTTAATTTATTTGTTGTTAATGGATTGGAAAGAAGTTTTGTTTTTAAAGATTCAGAAAATGACTTTAGAGAATGAGTCAAGTATGATGTTTTTAAGCAAATAAATGGTACGATTAACTTATGATAAAATCTTAATAAATAAATGGAATATTTACTTGATTGCTTCTTTGAAAACTTTTGGCAATGTGGAAAAAATAATAAATAAATAATGTTATTAGTTTTGTTTTGTGAGATTCCAAAAAACTATTCTGAAGAACCAGTCAAGTATGATGTTTTTAAGTAAATAAATGGTATGATTATCTTATAATAAATAAATAAATGGAATATTTAACTTATTGCGTCTTTGGAAAAAGATTTTGGCAAGTCGCAAAAAATAAATAAAAGTTATTACCGAAAGTCAAAAGAATATTATTAGTTAATCCTTGATATTGCAGATATGAAAAGTTTTCACATGATGTACAAATTTTAAAACCCACACTCAACTAAAAACAAGTTTTTTTTTTTCAAAAAAAAAAAAAAAAATTCTTCGTTATTTTATATTTTTATAGAGTACATAATTAACAAAATTATCTACAAAAATTAATTCATCTAGTTAACAATTTATTTTTCGGCTCTAAATGCAATAGAAAACGTCAAAAATTTTCGTTGTTTTTATTAAAGTCACAAAAAATTTTATTTTAATTGAGTTATTATTACTTGAATCGGTTGGAATTTGGGATTTTAATTTGTTTTTGTATTGGAATGGAGAGAAGTTTTGTTTTGTTTAAGATTCAAAAAACTATTTTAAAGAATCAGTCAAATGTGATATTTTCAAGTAAATAAATGGTACGATTATCTTATGATATATCTTAATAAATGAATAGAATATTTAATTTATTGCTTTTCGGAATAGAGATTTCAGCAATTTGGAAAAATAATAATAATAGTAATAAATAAAATGTTACTGCAGAAAGTCGAAAAAGATTTCATTCGTTAATGCTTGATATTGCAGATATGAGATTTTTTCACATAATCTACAGATTTTAAAACATATGCTCAACCAAAACAAGTTCCTTTTCAAAAGAAAAAAAAAAATATTCGTTATTTTTTATTTTTTATAGATTACATAATAAGCAAAATTATTTACAAAAATAATTTGCCTAGTTACCATTAGAAAATTGTGTCTAAATTCTATTGAAAACATGATAAAAACCCACTCTCATGCCAAACAAGCTTTGTTTAAAAAAATACTTCGTTACTTAATATTTTCATACATTACACAATTAACAAAATTATCTATAAAAATAATTCGTCTAGTTATGTATAGAAAATTGTGTTTAAATTCAATTGAAGCATCATAAAAACCCAAGCTCATCTATGTTTTTCTCGAAATTCTGCAGATTTTAAAACAAATTTAACAAAACGTTATTATATTTATCTTTATAGACTATTATTATATATACGATTATCTTATGATAAATCTTAATAAATGAATAGAATATTTAATTTATTGCTCCTTTGGAAAAGAGATTCTTGTTGCAAAAATAAAATAAATAAAAATTATTACCGAAAGTTAAAAGGATATCATAAGTCAATCTTTAATTTAAATCAATAATAAAATAATAATATATAATCAATGATAATAATATATCCTTAATTTTCATATAATCTACAGATTTTAAAATCCATGCTCAATCAAAACAAGTTTTGTTTTAAAAATTCTTTGTTATTTTGTATTTTTATAGATTACATAATTATCAAATTTATCTACAAAAGTAATTTCTGTGTAGTTATCAATAAAAATTTGTGAATTAGAAATTGAAGTCTTAAATGGGAGACATCATACTCTCTTTGCTTTTATTAGTCATAGAAAATTAATTTTATTTTAAATTATCGTTATTATTATTATATGAATCGATATCGGTAAAAACAAATAAATTTAAATAAAAAAACTACTGATTTTTTTAAAAGGGTTATCCCAACAGAGAGTATATTTTTTTTTTTTCTCTTTTTTTTTTTTTTAAACCACTGATTTCTCACGATGTTCTTAATTTAAAAATGAATTCTAAAAGGTTTCAAGAGATAAAAACAATATATTTTCATCTTCTCTTCTTTTTCTAATGAGGAAAAAAGACATTTTTGTATTCTATTTTGGTTTTTAAGAAAAAATAATGCATTTTGGAAAGAATCTGGTATATGAACTTACATCGAACCAATTTCGTTAAATTTAAATGCGTTAAACGAGAAGGTTGAATTTGATGAATAAATAATTTTTTATTATTTTTTCTGAGAAATGTGCAGCAGATGAAAATGACATTAAGAGTTAATATTTCAGTAATTTGAAATATTTATTGATTTAAATTAAAATTTTTGAATTTGTTTTCTATGGAATGTTTTTTTTTTTATATATTTATTTTTATTATTATTATTATTATTATGCGTTTTTTTCTTGTTTCAAAGAAATTTTTAAAATGCCTTTTAGAACAAATAAACAATTTCATTACTAAATCTCGTCTAAATTAAAATTTCTAGCTTTTTTTTTGAATTCAAAGTTTTAACAAGTTTTAAAATGAGCACTAAAATATGATACGCCTACCTATAATCTGCAGTTTAAAATCATATAGACATAGATTCTTAAGATTAAAACTTTCTTCTTTTTTCAATCTAATTTACATTTTTAAAAATACAGATTTCTCGATGCAATTGACAGTTAAAAATTAGTTTTAAATACATTTTTTTGTTCTAATGCAGCTGGCAAACATTTAGACAATTGTCTTGGATGCCTTTAGGCAAGTGCTGCACCGACGTTACTCACTTAGCACTACCCAGGAGGTGCATCTAGCTATGCTACGGACGCAGAGTAACAATACCCTCTTAACGATGATGTTAGACCTTGACCCACGTTTTAAAGTCGACTCCGAACCACTACAAACATCCATGGCACTGCCGGGACTGGAACCTGAAAACCTGTGGTAACGAGCGCCAGAGCTCTAAGGTCCAGCCACTCGGCCATCAGGCCCCACAAGGTCTACTATGACTGTAGCGAGTTGAGTGTAGGCCGACAACCTTACCCCATAAAATTGTGAAAGTTGAAAAACATCTCCTGTCTCGAAATCTGCCAGTAAGGCAGACGGCCTTAGAGCCATGGGCTGTTAGAGCCATGGAGCACTAGCCACTCGGCCATTCAGGCCCTGTTTAAATGTATAATATATGTTGTCAAAACATGGCAAATATACGTGATAAATGAATGCCCAAATCCAGATTAAAAATTAATTAAATTTCATAAAAGTATTTTAATGAAAAGTAGAGCTTTCTCAGTTTTTTATAGTTCGTTTTTTATTACTAACTGTAGTGAGAATGTTGCATAGAACAGATTTTGGAATGTTTTTTTTAAAGTTCATAGTGCATGCTCTAAAAATGTTTTCAAGTTATTGTTGCTATGAATTTGTTTTTATTTAGTTTTCTAGATGTCGTTTTGAACCTTCATTTCGGAGTTTAAGACAAAGCAATATTTTTTGGGGAAGCATACAGATTCATGTTATAAGCATAAGGCTGTGCTTTGGATAAATTTTACTTGTAACTTGTATCATTGTTTGTATATATATATAAATATATATGTATGCTTCAAAAAGTAGGACCAATTATTATTTTTTTGAAAAACTCTTTATTTATTCTTCCAAATTTATTTCATCATCTTCAAAGTATTCTCTTCCGGGCACAATGCACTTATGCCAACTTTTTTTCCAATCCTCAAAGCATACTAAAAAGTCATCGGCAGGGATGGCCTTCAAAGCGCGTGGCGATTCCCATTCAATCTCTTCATTCGACTCAAAACGGTGTCCTCGGTGTGGTCTTTTGAGTTTAGGAATAGCCCGAAGTCGCACGGCGTGAATTCGGTGGTTGTGGAACGATATGGGTTTCATTTTTGGCGAAAAAAGTCACAAAGAATCAATGCAGTGTGAACTGGCGCATTCAGTGCTTTCGGTACCAATCGAAATTCGACGTGTTTGAGGCCCAAAATGGATCCTATTGAAATTCCAACAACATCAGCAAGGTCTCTAATTGTAAATCGACGGTTTGCAATCTCCAAATCTTTAATTTTTGGACGTGAGCTTAATCGATTGAGGTTGGTTGTCCACCAGAGTGTTCTTCGTCGTCAAAGCGTTCTCTGCCGTCTTTGAACTGTTTATACTCCTTGCATATATTTCTTCCCGATATAGGAATGCTCGCCGAATGCCTTCTTCAACATTCTGTAAGTTTCCGCAAACAAAATTGAATGCAAGTTCTTTTTGCTCAATTCATTCAGACATTTCAAAAATCGCCGGAATCAGTTTTGGCGTCTCACAAAGCGAAGCGTAACTCAAACACTAATGAATATTTTGACGTCAAATTTCACACAGATATCAAGGACAGTGCCAGCAACCTAAAAAAAAAAAAAATTGAAATTCCATAAACCCCGGGAATTTAAATTTAAAAGTGGTCTTATTTTGTATGTATATATATATATATATAGTAAGTTAAATCAGTTTGCTATACCACAAAGTGCTTCAAGTTTTTTTTTTTTATCTAGATCCTCTCATACATTTTGGCGATAGCTGTTTGGGTCACTTTTGACTGACGTCACTGCTAGAAGTCGAGAATTGCTAAACCATATCGAAGAAGATACTAATTACCTCTTGTAAGTGTAAGCCAAGAATAAACATAATTTTGAAAAAAAAAATAAAAAGAGTTTGAAATGATGAGTATTCATATGTGTATTTATACTGTATTTATATGTGTATTAATATTAGGCATTTATTTATGTGTAACTTGTATGTGTGTGTGTATACTGTATTTATTTGTATTTATACTATAAGGTATCATATTCTATCTTGAGATAAATCAGATGCTTCATTCTGTCTAAATGACTATGATCTGACGTCATTTACGTTACTTCCGTTTCGTTATCTTTGATTTTTTCATATGTAAACATGTGTTTTAATTTCAACCTAAATAAAAATGAAAATTAAATTTCGAATGATTAATTATGTATTTATTATTCTTTATCCTCTCAAAATATAAGCGCCATTTTGAACAAAAAAGTAAAAAGAGTTTGAAATGATGTATTTTATGACTGTGAGGTATCGTATTCCAACCCGAGATAAACCAGACGCATCGTGCTGTCACAGCTATCTGAAGTACCTCAATGCTCTGGGAGGAACTGTCACAAAATGTGATATTCTATATGAATAATAAGAGATCACTGACCTCCAGTAGAGTTCGAGAATTTCCATATAAATTAATAGATTGTTTCTGTACAATATGCAGTCACTCCGTAAAGCAGAGGGAAACTTAAAAAGGAAAACAATTCAGAAATTTTCATTTAGAATAGAGAAATTAAAAACTAAATTAAACTAAGAATTAAGAAATAAAAAAATTTAGAGTTAGTAGAGAAATTTTTAAAAATTCTCTCTTCTTAAGTTTAATATACACAGTAATCACTTCAAATTTTGAAATAAAAATAATAAATATAACGTATTAAAAATACTGCAATTAATTCAATCGTTCTAAAATATGGCTCATAAAAATCAGACACAAAAAAAAGATATTTGCATATGTCTACATGGCATTACATTAGTGACAAACTACACATAACTGACTACGAAATTGGCAAATAAAATAATGAATTGCTTGCGAAATTGAAAGCCCCATGGAAAAGTAGCAAAGTACGATTCCGGTATGATTGCCATCAATTTTGAATAAAATGTGAAATGAAAGATAATATTAATTATAACCATGTGGATGCAAACTGTCACAAATACGACAGACCAAAAACTGTTCCATCTTACTGACTAGTCCTACATTATACAAGATGTACATTACACAGTTTAAATTTTAGAATAAAATTATAAATATAATATATAAACAATATGGCAATTAATTCAATCGTTCTCAAATAAGGTTCATTAAAGTCTTAGTCTGACACAAAAACACATTTGCAAGTGTCTGACCAGTTTGATATCACATTAGGGACAAACCATAAAACTGGCTACGAAATTGGCAGTAAAATAATGAATTTTGTTGCTTGCAAAATTGGAAGCCACATTGAAAAGTGGCAAAATGCATTTCCATATGAATTTCATGCGGTATAATATAATGAATAAAATAAATTCAACACATTTTGAAATAAAATGCTATTAACTGTAACCATGTGCATGCAAACTATCAGAAATATGACAGACCAAAGATTTTTCCCTTCTCACTAACTAGTCCTACCATACATTATATATACATTTTTATGTTATGTTATACAGCGTAGCGTGGTAACATGGGTAATATCGGACAAACAGGCGCAAGGCCGGCTTTCAGAAGCGAGGAGTCTCGATGGAGATTATGACTGCTTACACGTCCAGTATCAAAATCGGGCTATCTATTTTCAGAGTTTTACGTTTTCTCCTATGCGACAAGCGAATGCGGAGCAGTTAACTCAAAAGTTCTTCTCACTTCCTCCCCTCTCTTTGTATATATATTGGTAGGCTGTTCGTGGCATACATAAGTGTAACACGAGGTTCTCAATGTAAGTAAAACCCCGGGTCATGGTCTAGTGGTAATGTGCTCACTAGATCACTCTCAGTTCTGAATCCACTAGTGGCGATCGATATAGTCACTGCTTCCAAATATAAGGCGACTTAATGGTGATTATATCAACGTGTGTATAGCGTCTTGCATTACTTATACGCTGGGAGTTATCTTAGTCTTCTACTATAAGACACAAAAATGCAGGATGGTTAACTACACAAACCTCCAGGATGTAATGTCCTCTCCTTTTCGCCCGCCGATGAGGGAGGGGGAGGGTTGTTCGTGAAGTACATAAGTGGAACATAGGTCTCACTGATAAATAATAAAAAAATGTTTATAAAACCAAATACCATTGGTAGCGAAAACCTTAACAAACTACTAGCGAAATGCGACAGCAGAAAAAAGCAGAGAAAAATGTAAAAGGATTCTACTTTGATTGGTAGGAAACCTTCCATGGAAAAGTGGAAATCCTCCCATAATAGTTATTTTAATAAAATAATATTCGAAAATCAATATTTGTAAGAAACAAATAATCAGTTTCTGAGTGGGCATGCATTAACAAAACAGCTCGGTTTAACGAGTAACGGTATTAACAACTGTGTCATCCAAATGCCGATCGTCCCAAAGATGGCGGGCAGAAGGCTTATGCCATCCCGCTAACCAGTCCGAGAACACAACACAGTGGCGAGAAAACTGTAGCCTCAAACCTTAACAAACTGCCAGCGAAATCGGCGCCGCAAGAAAAAAAAAGAAGCCAAAGAGAGAGGGAGGGGAAGGGATTCCGTCTTAAATCCATCGGTTTTAAGTTAAATTAAAGTGGAAATCCTCCATATATATATTTATCCAAAAAGCGGTGGCCAATATATTCGGAAACAAGCCTTAAGAAGAAAGCCGCACCACGCGCACAAAAGGAGGAATGCCTGCACAGCAAATAGGAATCGACGTCCCGAATCTTGGGGCTTAGGTTGCCCGCCGAAAGAGAAGGGATATTCGTCCTGTCTCTTCGAACGCCCCCTTTTGCTCATCTCCCGCCACCCGCCTTCGCTCTTTCCAGCGGCGCCCCTTTTGCACAGCCCTACCCCCCACCCCGATTCCATGCCCCCTTCCCTTTTACTTAAGTCCGAATTTTCTTGGTTTGTTTGCTGCAGCAGCAGCGTCCAGTATTTAAAGCGACCTGATACTTGCATGTCTACCATTTTGGTTTATTCCAGGTGGGAAGCAAGTCGCAGAGCGATATTGATGGCACTCGGTGATTGTTTCGGAATGCGATTCGGTCGAGACTTGGTGACTGACTGATTGGGTCGCAGCAGTGATTGAACATGTGGTGGTCGTTTGTTTCGTAAAGTGAATCGATCTCTGTTCTGTGTGGTGATTAGACACTTTACCACGACTTTTTGGTAGCTGTGATGGTACTTTATGACGAAATATGTCTACATGGTGATTAGATCTTAATGATAGTGATAGTTGTTTCATGATGTGATTATGAATTGCTTAAATAGTGATTGACGGATTGTAGCCGTTATTTTATAATGTGATTGATGTCTGCGTGACGATTCAAACATTGTTGTTATCAAATAGTAATAATGATATTATTTCAAAAAGAGACCCATCTATGCATTGATTTGGTCACAGTGATTGGACATGTGGTGGTCGTTTGTTTCATAAAGTGAATCGATCTCTGTCTGTGTGATGATTAGACACTTTACCATGACTTATTGATAGCTAAGATACTGTTTTATAACGAAATATGTCTACTTGGTAATTAGATCTTAATGATAGTAATAGTTGTTTCACGATGTAATCGATATATTCGTGATGATAAATTCTTAAGCGGTGATTAACAGATGGTAGCTGTTATTTTATAATGTAATTGATGTCTATGTGACGATTCAAACATTGCTGTTATCAAATAATAATAATGGTATTATTTCAAAACGAGATCAAACTATGCGGGTGATTTCGTCACAGTGATTTTCTGTTCAATTATTAGCTGTTGTGATTGAATGATAACAATGTTATTTCAAGAATACATACACAGTGATTTTGTCATAGGGATTGATAGACTGATAAAGATAGATATTATCTAATGCAATCGACGTGGTATTTAGAATTCGACGTGGTATTTAGAATTCTGACTAACGACATGTTTGATGTGGTTGATTTTTCAGTAAGGAATGATTGTTACGGTTTATTTCTTCAAGGTAGCGTGGACGGCATTGAATCCTTAGCATTGCATGGACATTGCAATTAATCGTGGAAAAAAAATAGTACTGAATTTAAGGACTTTGTTTCAATGATTCACGTTGTCATTAAACAAACTGTTGAAAAGACTGACGAACTTCTAAATAGTGAAACTTTAATGTGAATTGATAAGTTTTAAAGGACAATAATTGCATATCCGAAAACAAAGTGTGTAAATAATCCTTAGATAAGATTCTAGGGCTGAAATATTTAATCTTTCCAGTTTTGAATGATTTGAATTTTTAAAATTTTTAACTTAATCTGAATAATTTGTAAAAATTCTTTCAAATTAGCAAAGGCATTGACTTCTCGTTTGGTTAATACAACACATACTTGCTGTTGTAGCGTATTGCTGTCAAAAGGATATGTAATAAAAAAGTGGTAATTTCCTATCGTAATACATTAATATACTGATAAGTACTTCTCACTCACAAATAAAAGAATTTAAATAACATTTAGCTTACTTTTTTGATAAGAAAAAGGGTTCTTTCGATTCTACATACTAATTAACAACCATTTGTCAAGCGTTAACACCACGTGACGACAGACACAACCAATCGAATCACAGATATAACCCTTTTTGTGGATATTTAATCAACTGCAATAATAGACTGAAGAAACAATGAAACGAAAGCTCTTTTGTTGTGCAACAATGAACTGAAAGCTGCTTTATTGCGCAACAATGAAATTTTGGTTGAAATAAAGCTATGAATATTGAATTTTCAAATAATAATACATTTTTTACAACAAAAACAGTTTGTGAATTGTACAAACTTAAGAAATAAGTATTTTCAAGACAACTTTATATCTTAAGAGAGAAATTAAAGTTATTATTTAATAGTTTTAGTCTGAACACAAAATTAAGAAACATTTCACAACGACATTAAGGATATTTTAGAACGACAGCAAATTCTATAAAAGGAGCTGACAATAATTCAAGTATATTTGAACAATAAACAATAAGCAAAAATGATGATGTCACACCTCAAAGTTATGATGATGGGTAAGTTTTTGTTATGTATTTATCTAGAACTTAACATGGATGAATTTTTCTCTATATGTAAAGTAAGAAATTTGTCTGTGGCCATGTGTGTATTCTTTAAAATTTACTTTAGAAGTCTAATTTTATAAAATTTGTAATATGGTTATAAATATGAATATTTTTATTACATTTATATTATTTTATATAACACATAGATATTCATTTTTTTTTCTTTGAATTTATTATTTTTTATCTATTGTGAAACTAAAAATTACGATTCAATTCTAATGTTCGTTTTTAATTTAATAAGAAGTATAACTTATTCATTAAATAACAATTAGCAGTTGATTAAATAACAATTAGCTATTCATTAAATAACAATTAGCATTTCATTAAATAACATGATGCCTTGTTATTTGAAAAGATTGAAATTGAATATTGAAACATTATACATTAAAAAAGTAAATGTTTAAATGTATCAATGTTTAAAAACAAATTTTTATTACAATGTAGTTACAATTACAATTTTTATTACAACAAAAACATATGCACTTGATTTATGCATATGTTTTTAAATTCTGAAATAGTATATGTGTTAAAATGTAACAATGAATAGTAAATTAATTAATAATCTTTGAATTTATTATTTTTTTTTATCTGGTGCGAAACCAAAAATTAAGATTAAATTGTTATGTTGGTTTTTAATTTAGTAAGAAGTGTAACTTAATTCATTAAATAACATAATGTTGTTATTATTTGAAAACATTGAAATTGAATATTGAAAAAGTGAATAGGAATATCAATGTTTTGTAACAAATTTTTATTACAATGTAATTTAGTAACTTATTTTATAACAGTATTAGTGTTTAATTGCATGATAAAAAAAATATATGTACTTTGATTCATGCATATGTTTTTAAATTCTGAAATAGAATATGTGTTAAAATGGAAGTTAATGTAACAATAAATAATGAATTAATTAATAATCTTTGAATTTATTATTTTTTGTCTGGTGCGAAACCAAAAATTAAGATGAAATTCTAAATAATATTTTTAATTTTATAAAAAGCGTGACTTAATTCATTAAATAACAATTAGCAATTCATTAAATAACATAATGTCTTGTTATTTGGAAACATTGAAATTGAATATTGAAACATTATACGTTGAAAAAGTGAATAGGAATATCATTTTTTTTTTTTGTAACATGTTTTTATTAGTGTAATTTTATATTTTATAACAGCATTGGTATTTAATTGCTTGATAAAAAAATCTATGTACGTGATTTATACGTATGTTTTTAAATTCTGAAATAGAATATGTGTTAAAATGGAAGTTATTGTAATAATGAATTAAAGGTTTATAAAATTGAAATATGATATCTTTAAATTTGTGATAAGACTTATTTATTAAATACTTTACTTTCAAAAAGGAAGAAATATTCCTTAAATGATTATGAGAAAAATATTTTTTTAAGTCTTCGACTTTTTTTTTTTTTTTTTTTCAATGGAAATATTAAAAATCGTTAGCTAATTTTTTTTTTTTTAAATTTTAAA
Organism: Caerostris extrusa; assembly: GCA_021605095.1. Lineage (NCBI taxonomy): Eukaryota > Metazoa > Arthropoda > Arachnida > Araneae > Araneidae > Caerostris > Caerostris extrusa. Next base: position 29,188 of record BPLR01020079.1, read on the forward strand.
GTTAGCTAAAAATTAATGTTTTATTTCTTAAAAATTATTTAAATTCAATACCATGTAAATTCTACTCATATTTGCTGATTATAAAATGCAGTTTTAATCAAAATCTAACAAGTTTATTTATTATTTAAAATCTGAAATATAAATTAGGAAATTTATTTTCCTGAAATAAAGTTATAATTATGTATAATATAGTAAATAACAATATAATATATGTCATATACTATTATAACTAAAAATATATATCTTAATGTTTATGATATATTATATAACAGATTCAATAATATATATTCTACAAAAATATCTGAATATTGCATGTAAATATGAAATTACATATACAATTGTATATTTTAAAGAATAATTGTAGAAAGTTTGAATATTTTTATTGTATCTGTATATGAAATAAAAATATATGAAATATGCTTAAGATATTTCAGCATTTATCTAGTTTATTAAAAAATTAATAATGATTAAATTATAAATTAAATTATTTAAAAGCTACCAATCTTATTTTTTAATTTTTATATTTCCAATGCTGATTTGAGATCTTTAGACTGTTATTCATATTGTTGTGATAAAACAGTACACATTTTATACTGTACTGTATAAAATAATATTGTACGGTACTGTTATTTAATGTTGTAGTACTGTTATTTGGACTCTTATGATAAAAATTAAAAATCAGTTATAAGTTGTGCAATATCATATGCAAAGTAAATGGATTTTTTGTAGAATAGTAAATTTCAGTTATTTTTCTACAGAGATTTCTATAAATGCATAATAATATAGAATTAAAAATTTATTATATCATATTATTTCTACTGCAACGACAAAAAAAAAAAAAAAAAAGGGGGGTCAAACCTAATTTATGTTATAATATGAAGTTCTATAAACCTTGTTCATTTAGTTATATAAAAAATAACTATCATAATTATCAAATATTATCATATTAATGATAATTTTTGATAATTATGAACATTAGAAAAAATGATTACCTTCATTTCTCATGAATTTAAAATTGTTGTTATTACATTTTAGAGGCTCTATAAATATAAATACACAAACATTTGAAATTAGTCTGCACTTTTTACTTATTTGATTTTTAAAAAAATCCTATTATTTAAAATTTCGATTTACATTTTTTTTTTGTTCACTTTAAAGTAATCTTTCAAGATTACTTAGAATAATGCTAATAGTTGTTGATTATTATAGCTAATTTTGAGGTAAAAAGTCATGCTTTTTAATTGTCTCAATTTTCTGCATTATTATACATCACTTAATGGGAATGTAAATTATTTTATCATTATGAGGGGAGGATATTTAATATTTGAATATGATAATGCGGATTATTTCAAGTAAGATATTCGTTTTGAGAACATGGTGTTTAATACATGAATATGATAATGCAAATTATTTCGATTAAGATAAAAAAAAAATTTACTGTACAGAGATGATATTTAACATTTGAATATAATAATACAAATTATTTCAAGTAAGATATCTATTATGAGGAAAGGAAATTTAATATTTGAATATGATAATGCGAATTATTTCATGTAAGATATGAAAAAAAATTTATTGTGCGGAAATGATAATATTTCAATAAAATAATGAAAATTATCTCGAGTAATATATCCATTGTGAGGAAAAAGAAATGTGATATTTGAATATGATAATGGCAGTTATTTTAAGTAAGTTATTCACTCCGTGGAAATGATGCTTAATATGTGAATATGATAATGCAAATTATTTCAAGTAAGATAATAATAAAATTCATTGTGAGGAAATGATGTTTAATATGTGAAATATGATAATGATAATTTAACTATTCTATACAGATTTAGAAAATTATTCATTCAATTCAAAGTTATATTTAAAAACCAAATCTTACTAGCAAATATTATCGAACATAGAAGTAATATAATAAATGCCGATAATTTTTAATTTAATAAATTAGATGTTTAAAAATTGTAATATTTTTAATGAGGAAATAAAATTCTTAAAAACAGTTTAATATTTAAACATGATAATGCGAGTTGCTTTAAGTAAGATATTCACTCTGAAGAAATGATGTTTAAGACGTGAATAGGATGATGCGAATTATTTCGAGTAAGATAATAATAAAATTCATTGTAGGAAATTATTTTTTAATATTTAAATGTGATAATGTTAATTTAACTATTCTTTTAAAATTTGCAAAATTATTCATTAAAAGATTCAATTCTCGTTATATTTAAAAACCAATTTTACTAGCAAATATTTGCGAACATAGAGGTAAATAATAAACTTCGACATCCCTTCAATATAATTAAAAATTAGATATTTAAAAAATTATAATATTTTTAGTGAGGAAATAAAAACTCTTAAAAATGTAATATTTGAAATATGCGAGTTATTTTAATTAAGGTATTCCCTCTGAGGAAATGATGTTTCACATCTGAATAGGATAATGCAAATTATTTCAGATAAAAATAAAAATAAAATTAATCGTGAGTAAATGATATTTAATATTGAAATATGATAATGCTAATTTAACTATTCTTTAAAATTTGCAAAAATTATTCAATAAAAAGATTCAATTCAAAGTTATATTTAAACACAAATTTTACTAGCAAATTTTATCTAACTTATAAGAAACTTGATAACTTTTAATTAAATGAAATTGGATATTTAAAAAATTATAATTTTTTAAATTAGGAAATATAACTCTTAAAAGCAATTTAATATTTGAACATGATAATGCGAGTTATTTCACGTAAGATAATAAAATTCATTGTAAAAAATGATGTTTAATATTGAAATATGATAATGCTAATTTAACTATTCTTTTAAAATTTAGAAAAATTATTCAATAAAAGATTCAATTGAAAAACTAATTAGCAAATATTATCGAACATAGAGGTAATATAATAAACTTCGATAACTTTTAATTATTCAAAATTATATATTTAGAAAATTATAATATTTTTAATGAGGAAATAGAACTCTTAAAAACAATTTAATATTTCAATATGATATTGGTGAGTTATTTTAAGTGTAATATTCACTCTGAAGAAATGATGTTTAACATGAGACTATGATATTGTTAGTCTAATAATTCTTTCAAATTTGTAAAATTATTCAATAAAAATATTTAATTCAAAATTATATTTAAAAACAAATTTTATTAGCAAATATTATCGAACATACGGGAATGGTAATATAATAAGATTTGATAATTTTTAATTAAATAAAATTAGATTTTTAAAAAATTATAATATTTTTAATGAGGAGATAAAACTCTAAAAAAATTTAATATTTGAATATGATAACGAATTATTTTAAGTAAGATATTCAATCTGATTAAATGATGTTTAACATGTAAATGTGATAATGCACTTTATTTCAAAGTAAGATAATAATTAAATTAAATAATAATAAATTAATTCTCATACGGGAAAGTATTTTTCATAAATAAGTCAATCGTGATCTGACATCATATTTCTTTTTTCTTTCTTTTTTTTTTTTTTTTAGTTTGATAAAACTTTTATTCATAAATTTTTTAATTTTTTTTATTAGAATCTTTTCAGAACATTTGAAATTTAATAAATATACATTAAAAAGATAGGTGTTTTTGCCAAATAGTAAAACATTAAGACATATAAAAATAATTTGCTACAAAACATTCTTAATATTATTAAAAAAAATTTTTACAAAATACTAATATTTTTACAAAAATAATTCCTTACAAAACATTGATAGTGCTATAAATATATTGTTGCAATATGTCACGATTTCTTTAATTAGATATATTATAATAATGTTATGCAATTTCATACTACATAAAAAGTTTTTATTAACAAAAAAGAAGTAATTTATAATTTTTTCCATGATGTATGGCTGTACACCAGATAAATTTATGATGGACTTAATAAAATAACTTAGATTTATGAGTGTTACAGTTTCCAAGAAATACATACACATACTAAGAAAGACTACGAGATTAAATAATGTCAAAATATAATGTCAAATTGCTGCAGTTAGCAAAAACCTAATCTGTCACCATTGCAAGTATCCCATCATTTTTAATAGCAACTAGGCTGCCAAGTCCATATGAATGTAATGCCATGAGAGGAGATTGGCACATTAGTGCTTTTAAATAAAATAATAATTGGTGTCTATCTTTCAAAAAAAGTTCGTGATTTTATATACATTTTCATGTTTTATTACAGATAATATTAAAAAAAAAAATACATAATTATTAATTTAAAGGTCGAGCTTTAACAAAACCAAATTTAGCATTTAATTAATACTAATTTTATTTTAATATATTATTTCCAATGGCAAAGGCAATACAAAAAGGGGGAAAATACTGAATAAAAAGAAAAAGAAAATGTACACAAAAAAAGAGTTCAACAAAGTTGATTGAAGTCATTGCCTTAGTAGTTCTTTAGCTTGCCGTCTCGAGTTCGCCATGAAGTGCCAAGCAACGATGCCAGTCAAGCTCGATTCATTAGTTCTGCCAAATCACAAAGAGGGCAGTTTGGGTGGTCGAAAACCCAATACGATGCAGATGTTCATTAGATCAATTCTTTTTGATTGAGACAAGACATCAGCGTTCCATTGCAATAAACGCAGGCCATCCGGACGATCATGCCGAAAAACTGTGGATCACTTAGCCGTATAGAACGTTTATAATATATATATATATATATATATATATAATGTATATAAGCAAAAAATGATTAATAAATTCACTAATAAATTTTGCATAAACTGCCGGTGAAATATAATAGTCCGTAAAATAAGAATTCGACCTCCGTATCATTAACCATTGAAAAGTTAAGAAGTATCATTAATGTTCGATAATTCAAATTTAAGCAATAATAAGATTATATATCGAAAGATAATTGAATTAATATTTCCAATCTACGAGTAGAAAAAACCCTAAATGCAAAAGCAGCAAGTGCAATATGAATTGATGACAAAAAAAAATTGGTAAAATAATCAGATCTTAAATTCTGAACTTCATATGTAAATTAAAGTTGACTTAACCTTTTTGAATTTCTTCGTTAACATGTGTGTGGCCCTTCATCATCATACTAATAATGTCTTTTTGTGACACGCATGTTGCTGAAATATATATGAAATTTAACTTTTTTTTTATAAGTTGATCATCAATGTTTTTAAACACAGAAAATGTAAGAAATTATTGTTGGAAATCAACAAACGTTTGATTTATATGCCTAATGTAAAAAAATCCATCAAATTTTTATAAACCATGGGTATCATTTTTATTATATATTAGACCGTTATTTATTTTGATTAGTAGAGAACTGCAAAGGTCAGGGTTTTTTTTTTTTCACGTACGGATTCGTTTCAGAATAATTTTTTAAAAAACTAAATTCGAATATATTCATCATTAGAATTATGATCAGTAAGTTTTTATACTGTTTTACTTAATTAATTATTATTATTATTAGAATCAGAAATATAATCATCTGATTCACTGGCAGAGCTTTCCATATCACCATACAATGCCTAGTTACCATTATCCATAAAAATGCTTTCACTTTTTTTATTTTGAAAAAGATAATGGAAATACATTGCATATGGTCATATTTAATAAATGAGCCGTTTTTTTGAAAGTGGTGTAAGTTCATTTTTGACAAACAGTTAGTTTGATAACAATGAATGCAATCTGCTATGAGATTTTTTTTTTTATCTGTAAACAATTTCCAAAAGAATTCCTTTAAAATTTTTATCATTTTGTCAATATAAATTTACGAAGTAAAATGAAATTACAAATATAATTACTTTGAAATTGATGTGAGTCAACTTTTTGCAATGACATAATATTTAGTTCAAACATTATACTACATAATTTCTCTACTTTTTTATATGTTGGCAACACTGATAATGACATAAAAAGTTTCTGTTCATTCATTCGTTCACTGGAATTGAGTTGTTTGCTTCTGAATCATCATCAGAGATGGACTCCATAGCTAGAGTTGAAAACGCTGTTAGTAGTGTGTTCTGTTTGTTCACTCTATACACCTGTATAAACCTCATTTGATGAAAATGAGGAATTTAAAAACATTAGATTTATTCCCCCAGATAAATATCATGAAAATTTGAAAATATAATACTAGCGCCTTTATATCATTATGCCAGGCCCATCACATCCGAAAAAATGTAACTAAGTGATGGATTTATTATCTTGCATTCCTCCATATTTTGAAACAATTAAAATGGCATTAAACATAGCACATATTAATTTAAAGTTGTAATTAATTAACATGTGCTATATTTAATTTTATATTGTGCTATAGTAATTAACATGGCATTACCTGAAGAAATATTGAAATAAAGCTTTTTTGGCTTATTCATTAAAAATTTCATTAAAAATTGGTTGGTTCAACTGAAATTCCATATTTAATATTTTACAAATGTTTGATTTTCATATTTTGTTGACTCTAAAAGTGGTGTAAGTCCATGTGAGGTCCCAAAAGTATACATTTCTTTTAACTAATACTTTAAAAATGATCACATTATACATTTAAATCAATTTAATATTTAAAAAGCATAAAATGAGAATATTAACGTGTAAAATTTTCAAATTTTCTTAGTATTCCAATACAAACCCTAAATATCTTCATAATAATATAAATGGAATACTTTCAATGAAAACGGTTTAAATGACACGCAGATCTTCGCCCATCTTTTAGATATTGAATGACATCGAGTCAAATGTTCGATAAACAACATAGAATCGCGATAGAATGACTGCTGCCAGATTGTAGTGACATTGTGAATGAACTACGTGGTAGCCTTAAAGTAATACAAGGTCGTCCAAATTACTCGTTTTAATACAGAATTAAAAATTAATTTTCGCCCGAGTGAACCCATGGTGTTCCAGTAAGATATAAATGTGTGATACGAATATAATCAGGATAATCCATGAAGAGATTGAGCAAGCAAAAAAAGAAGAAAAAAATGCTGACATCGAGATAACTGATAAATAACATGGAATTCTGATAGAATGACTGTTGGCGGATCACGAATAAAAACCCGTATATATATATATATATATATATATACACGACCTTAAAGTAATATATGGTAGCTCCTCTTTAGTACAGGATTAATAATTAATTTTTGCCCTAGTGAACTCATTTTGTTCCAATAAGTTGATTGTGATACGAATATACGTGATAATCCATTAAGGGGTTGATCACAAAAGAAAAAATGCTAACATCGGGACATGATTGATAAACAACATGGGCATTAGAATGACTGTTGCCAGATGTACGGCATCACGAATGAACTCTTTTGTTTGTCTTAAAGTAACACAAAGGTCGTCCAGATTACTCGTTTTAGTACCGAATTAAAAATTGAATTTTCGCCCGAATGAACTCATACGGTGTTCCAATAAGATATAAATATGCGATACGAATATACTCGGGATAATCCATTAAGGGTTGAGCAAGCAAAAAAAAAAAAAAATGCTGGCATCGGAACTGATAAACAACATGGAATCGTGATTGAATGACCTGGCAGTAATCATTATATCTCGATGTTGTAACAACTATGTAATAACCGATTGGGCTTTCCTTAAAATAATGCGAAGTCGCCTAAAATATTCGTTTTAATATAGAACTAAAAATTAATTTTCGCCGAAGGGAACTCATAGTGTTTCTATAAGATATGTAGGGGATACGAATATACTCGGGATAATCCATTAAGGGGTTCAAAAAGCAAAAGAATAAAAATGCTGATAGGAAATGAACAACATGGAATCGCGATTGAATATAATCATTATATCTCGATGTTGTTGTACATTCTATTACAATATCACGATTGGGCTTTCCTTAAAGTAATACGAAGTCGCCCCAAAATATTCGTTTTAGTAGAAACTAAAAATTAATTTTCACCCTAATCAACTCATGATGTTCCAAAAAAATATAAGATATAAATATGCGATAAGCAAGCCAAAAAAAAGAAAATATATCGGGACATGATTGGATAATCCGATAGAATGAATTGCCAGGACTGAATGTGCAAGCCTTTTAAAAAAAAGATCAAAAATGCCGTTTTAGGAAAATTAAAAATGGAATCGCGATTGAATGTGTGAAAATCATTATATCTCGATGTTGTTGAAATACGAATATACTAGGGATAATATCACGATTGAGCTTTCAAAAAAGAAAGTAAACAATGCCATCGGCAAATGACTGATAAACAACTAAAAAATCGCGATAGATTTGACCGAAGTGAAACATAGTGAATAAACCAAGATATAAATTGTCTTACACGTCAATATATTACAAGGTAACCCCCAAAAAAGAAGAAAAAATACTGCTGCTCAAGATGAAGTATATATGAAGCAATAAAAGACTTTCCAAAATACAAAAATAAAAATTACATTAAAAAATTGCTATTTTTTTTTTTTTTTCAAATATCACCTACATATAAAATATTTAAGGTTTACATCTAAGATTAGGTTTTAGTGGCACATCATTATAAACAAACCATTAATGTCTATAAGTAAACAACAAAGTTATGAAGTAACCCCACCGAACAAAAAGACACGCCTTGTACATAAAAAAAATATAGAACCGCGCCTAGAGTGACCGTTTCTGACCCACGACTGACCAGGCAGGTGATGCTAAAGCTTAAGTGGGTTTTGTATGAACAATGGTTCCCATCGTAAAACTTATGAAAGTTTTTAGGAGGGTCTACAGCATCTGTATGCTCATACAAAGGGCCTTCACTTTATTTCCCCTTTTTCCATGTATTATGTATTGTTATGAACGATGATGATTGACCTCTGTTATAGCCATGAGGCATCAAAAAGTATTTAAAAAACACAGAAATTGCCGCTGAAATATTGCTTGTCAGATGGCTTTGTATTAAATCTTTTGAATCATTAACCTTTGTTTCTGGGAAAATGGTTAAGCATTTAGTTAAAGTTTACGGTGTTTTCTAGCCATATGCCGAGAAAAACAATTTATATGCTGTCATTCGACAATGTTGTTGATTCGTTTGTTATCAGAAAAGATAATGGATTTATATGTTATGTTTTACACATATTATATTTAAATCCTATTTAGTAAATCCTTCAAACTATTATTTATTAAAACAAATGGGGTTTTTTTCCCTTCATATCTGCCATAAGAAAACAAATGTCAAAAGTATCCTTTTCTTCTTTATATGTTCGTTGTTGGTCTTTCTTGTAGAACGGTGGTCGCCAAAATGGTCGCCAGATATAACATTAATAGGCTTTGGTAGGAAAATATAATTGCATGGGACTTCAATTTAACTCGGTTAATGTGGAATTTATGTTTTACATTTGATAATCCATTTAAACCCTACCATTTTTTAATATATAGTAAATCTAGCAGGTTCAATTTTAAAAGAATTTCCTGTAGAACTGGATAACCGGGCAACGGGCGTATGTTATTACGGAGTTCCAGACTGTTTTTTAAGAGCCACAAGTATCCACATCTTAATTTAATTAAAACATTTGCATAAAATGGTGGTTGCTTAAAATTAATGAATAAAATGAAAAGGATAAACAAAGGGATTAATTGCAAGAAAACATCTCCTACTAGAGAATAATTCAAAAGAGATGAAAAAAGCTAAACTAATACGGTACATATTTTGAGTAATGTTGTTGGTTGCACAAAAATAAAAGATTAGAGTTAAACCAATTTTTAAAAATGAAATGAAAATAAAATAAAGAATTTAAGATTAAACAAATTAAAATAAAATAAGAAAATGTTGATCATACAAGTTGTTTAAACACAACTTGTTTAAACAACTTGTTTAACCAAAAGTGATCGATATAACATTATTAGTTGTTGATTGAAAATGTAATTGGATGGGATTTCAATTTAATTCGGTTAATTTGGATAATTCAAAATAAAGGAAGAAATTGCAATTAGTATATTTTAATTATACACTCAAGAGCCAAAACATTATTGACCACCTGTCAAAAATGAGTTGGCCCACCTTTGGCGCAACACAGCTTAAATTTGGCATGGATTAATTAACCACTTAATACCAGTTAAATACCACTTTCACCTGATCACGTGCCTTCCACGTCATCCAGGCGAGTTCATTGAAAAATATAAATGAAGGAGTGGCCATAATGTTTTGGCCTTGAGTGTATATTGCCATAATGTTTGTTAATTCACTTGTTAAAATAAATAATGTCATGTTTTACATTGGATAAACCGTTTAAATCCTAACTTGTTATTATATAGAAAATGTAGCAGACTTTTTTTTTATATCAAAGCAAATGTTGATCTATACTTCTCTTTTTTCTATAGCTTCGTGTTCTGTGGTATTTATTTCCCTAGGACTAGGGTCGCCAAAAGTGATCGATATTACATTTAGGGGTCAATTGAAAATGTAATTGAATGGGGTTCCAAATTATTTCTTTAATTTGAATAAACCAAAAGTTATGAAAAATTCTAATTAGTTAATTTTTAATTAAAATTATATTTTTTATTTTATTGTTATAATACTTTTAAAATTAAGTATTATAACAATATATTATATAGTTAAAACATTATTTAAGGATTATATAGTAAATCTGGCAGATCAAAGCAAATTAACTTCATTTTTATCAAAGAAAATGTTGGAAATATCCTCTCTTTTTTTTCTATAGCATCCAGTTTTTTGTGGTGTTTCCTATTGAACGGTGGTCGCTGGTCTCCAAAATGATCGATATAACATTAAAAAAGGGGGTCGATAGAAAATAATTATATAGGACTATTTTGTGAAAGAGTCAGTGCTAACTTGCTTGATAAAAAAATCGATGTACTCTTTTGTGCATGTTTTTAAATTCAAAGGTCTCAAATACAGTATGTGTTAAAAAAAAAGAAATTAATGAAATAAAGAATTAAATTTTTATAAAAAAAGTTATAAACTTGAGAGATTGAGTTTTTTTCATTGAATTTATTTTATTTTTATGGAATAGAAAACCAAAAATTCATGAACAATATTATTTTTTTTTTTTACATAACATATGGAGATTAAGACTGTATAATAGTTTGAACATCTCTACATATACACTGAAGTGACTAAAATCTTAAATTGAAAATGAAAAGATTTCAGATTTAATTTTAATATTTAGAATTTCAATATAAATATTTAATTTTCGAAAATTATCATTTCTGTTCAAGTTATTCATGTGAAGAGGTTTTAATGATGATGACCGCAATGTTATATTTGTTAGTACTAGACAAAGTTTAACGCTTGTATATATAGTACATGTGTAGCATTTATACGCATGGGTCATGCCATTTTAATAAAAAGTTATAAATTCTGAAGATTCCCAGATCCAATTGAATTCATTTTATTTTTGTGAGAGGTAATCAAAATTGATAAATCCCACCATTTTTACATTAAATGAAAAAAAAGTGTTTTAACGACCAACCAATACTTTAGTAAGTCGTAAATTCTAACATTGTTTACTAATGCGTCAAATAACGATATCAATAGTTTATAAAAAGTGTTTTATAACTTAAATATATGAAGATTAAGATTTCTTAGATACTATAATTCCAGATTAGTACCGACTAGAGTGCCTTTAGACAGAACGAATAACTGAGCGACTCTCATGGGCACGTGACCATTTGGACATAGATGAATGGAAAATTTAAGATAATAATTTATATTAATAAGTTGGTAATACACTGATGGTGGAAGAAAGTGACGGGACACGAGACCCACAAGACATGGACCCAAACTTCAGCAAAAATTAAGCTGGTGGTAGGGCTCCTTTAATGGTGATGGGCTGTTTTTTTCTGGGCATGGACTTGGTCCTCTGGTGCGACTAACATTGACTGGAAATGCTTATGTTCAGGAATCACTTCCAGTTTAATGGACTTCATGTACCCAAACAATGATGGGATTTTTATGGATGACAATGCAGGCCATGTCACCGGGCCACAACTGTTCGCGATTGGTTTGAAGAACATTCTGGACAATTCCAACCAATGATCTGGCCACCTAGATCGCCCGACATGAATCCCATCGAGCATTTATGGGACATCATTGAGGTCTGTTCGTGCCCAAAATCCATACCATCAACGCTTTCACAATTATGGACGTCTATCGAGACAGCATGGCTCAATATTTCTGCAAAAGACTTGCATTGATCGTCCATCAACCTTCGCCGTGGGCTGTCACTTCGCCGGGAGAAAGGAGGCCATACGATATTAAGAGGTCCCCATGACTTTTGTCACTTCAGTGTATATATCTGGATTCTGATTATCAGGCTTCTATATTTTCCGCGATGAATAGTGGTAAAGTAAAATTCATGAACAATTTTCAATAATTCTTTTTACATTAAATGAAAAAAAAAAAAAGTTTTTTACAAAACCAATACTTTAACAAAGCTTTATAATAGTATCTTTTATAACGATGTCAATAGTTTACAACAATGTGCTTTTATAAATTATTAAATATATATAAGCTAAAATTATTGTACTATAATTTGAACATCTATGTCTTTTTTCTCTCTCTATATATATATAAACATATATGTTATACAAACCATGCTTAACAATATGTTACTTTTTATAATCAACGATTTAAACAATTTGTTTTTATAACAATATTTTCATTTATTGGTACTGATGAAGGCTTCGTCATATCTGCTAGTAGAGAACAATTTATGAGCGTAGAATTATATTTTAATTGAATATTACTGCAAGAAACTTTTAATTATTTTTAATTATTTTAATGATTAAATATTTAATTAAATATTTTTAATTACTAAATGATTAATTCGTTATTTTTAATTATTAATTGATTTACAATTGGCAAGATAATCCACTAATTGTAAACCTTTAATTAAGAATAAAAAAAATTCTCTATCATTAGATATTGTATTCTTTCAGCAGACTACTTTACTTTGTTGAAAATATAATTATTTGACAATGTTTATTGTGGATTATCTAAGATTGCAATGTACTTTGCAATCTTAAGAATAATTGCGATAACATTACGATTCCCTTTAACGAAATCATTTTTTAAACTTAAGATTAATTTATATCTCTATTATTAATATATTATTAATATATTTTAAATACAATAGATTATAGAGTTAATCTATTATGTTATATCTAATAAAATATATTAATAATATGTTTCTAATATATAAAGTTAAATGAATATCATTCCTGTTTTTAGTTTAATTGAAAATTAGAGCTGTTTTCATTAAGCTCAGTTTCATGTCAGTTTATTAAGTATTATTTGATAATATTTCAAAATTATTTATAGTACAATATTCTAATACAGGGGTAGCCAACTCACAGTCCGCATGCGGCCTGCCTTCAATATTTTTCCGACCCATGAGATTTATCACATTTTTACAAAATATATTTATTTTATAATGGCCAAAGTAGAGAAAACCAATGTATTTAAAAATACATTATGTGTGCATCCCTATATTCAAAATTAACTGTCGAAAGTATGAGGAAAATTAACTTTGATTTTAAAATAATATTCTTACGAATATATGACAGATATTGCCTGTTTCATTTATGAGTTTACGGTTATGAGTTCGCAGAATAATTAAATTATATTCTGCAAACTCATAATGCGCGCATCGATTTGCAAAAGCTAAGTGAAAGAGTGGTCAAACACATATCGCACAAGTAAAAAAAAATATTTTTTAATAATTTCATTTTTTTGTTTCATTTATATTTATATATTTTTTATATTTCATTTTTAGTGTTACATATTTCTCTACAATGTGCCTTTTAATGTCATTATTATTATAATATCTATGTTTACATGTAAGAATAATTGTAAGCACAATAATAATAACTCATTATGTTTCAATTTTTCACTCGAAAAAAATTTGCCTATAGTGGGTATAATATGGGGATATATAATTTTATATGCGGCCAGCAGAGTTAGGATACATTTCCAAAGTGGCCTGCAAGATCATTTGGGTTGGCCACCCCTATTCTAATATATTGTTTAAAGATGTTTAAAATAACATCTAGTTAAACATCTAATTTTATTGTATTGGTAGTTATTAAACATTACTTAATAACTATCAAAGCAATAAAATTAGTTATTAAATGTTTATTTACCAAATTAAACTTTTTACAGTATTAACGCAACGAATTTTTTTATTTCATTAACAGAAAAACCAAAATAAGACATTAATTGTTAACCATCTTAAAGAATTAAAAAATACACTTCTTTCTATCTAAACACACACTCTTAATATTAGCATGAATACATTATATCGAAACAAATTTTCCGCCAGCTTTCACCGCCATTGTCAGCTAATCATTCCCGCCAACCGAACCAATTTCATTCATTCCCCCACCCCCTATTTACCCGTCGAAAGCTATTTAGCCTTTTCCATATCAGATTACACGTGGGGGGAGTGGGAAGGTCACGTGGCAAAAAAGAAAACAGAACAAATCGCACCCCCGGTTCGAAATCGTTATCTTAATTTGAATCGCCATTCCAGTTGTTAGTGCTGCCAATTACCCAATGAAGTACAACGGTGGCGCTTTCCGTCTTATCGCCAAGATCCCGTTTTGGCGATAACTAACGACACTTTTATGTGCCGATTGGCGTTCGCTAGGATGGGAAAAAAACTTCACAGGTCGTGCGTAACGTGTCGAAGTGTCAAAATGTCAGATTGCATCGTAGAAATGGTGGCATGTGAAAAATGAAAAAGATGTAATTCGGCAGGGGGAAAAGGATGATACAGATTAATTTTGAATTAATGTCTGCTGATCTCTGGTTTGAGTGGCGCTTTATTTGATTGAAGTGTGATAGTTTAATCCAAATGATGCAATTTGTTTTAATCTGACTAATATAACTTAGATAAAAATAAAAACATTTGAATTATTTTTGTGTTAGTTTTTGGTTTGATTGACAGTTGAATTCTAGGTCGTGTGTTTTCCTAATCTTATCTGTTGAAATATCACAATAACTGTTATGAGATAATTGTTATAAAACGATTTTCAGCTGAATAGTTATTGTTTTTTAAAACCTTTCACGTGATCATTGTTTCATTGATGCATGTTTTATGTTTGAAAAAAAAAAAATTTAAAAATTTTTATAATCAGATCTTGAATTCGCCCCCCCCTTTTAATCAGATATATTAACTTTTATCAGAACTTAGAAAGGAAAAATAATTACTGCATTGATGACCGAGTGACTGGCGCTCGGTGACACAGGTTTCGGGTTCGAGACCCAGCGATGTCATGGATGTTTATAGGGGTTCGGAATCCACTTTAAACAGTAGGTCCCGGCGTAGGACCAACAACCTTACTTCATAAAAGAAAAACATCTCCTGTCTCGAAATACTGCCAGTAGGCAGACGGCCTTGGCCCACCGTGGGGCTGTTGCACCAATGAAGAAGAAGAAGAATTACTGCATTTCGCTTCTGAAATTCGGAAGCTCAATTTTAATTCCAACATGCGATCGTTTCTTTTGTTAATGCCGAGCATTGTCGCGTAATCTGTAAATCGAAAAGGAAAATCAAAAATTATGGGTCATTCTTGAGAATGACTATTTCAAACTGTGATAGCACCAGCGAATAACGTTGAACTACCAAGCAAGGACTTTCACTGTAAAATGAGCAAAAGAGAGTTCTATTAAAGACAGGATTGCACATGAGTGTGATATTTCATTTGAGTTTAATATGACCTAGATGAACACAAATTAGTAAGAAAGACTACAATAACATCTTACAAACTGAATTAATCTTTAAATTGCTATTGTATCCCTAATTAAAAAGATTTTTACAAATTTATATTTAATATTGATTAATAGAAGGAAATAATCTGTATAAAGTACCATTAAAATTCTAATTTGAAGTCTGCTTTTTTAAAATTATAATAATATATGGAAATGATTCTGATGTAAAAATTAACTATTGCAATCATTAAAATGAAAAAAAAAAAAAAAAAAAAAAAAAGGGTTTGGAACAAAGAAAACTCATCCTAAACCCGATTGATATTAAAATGCAGTTTTTATATATCTACGCAGTTTAATACAGTTTTGAAAATACATTATTTATTATAAAATATAATTTTATTATTATAAAATTATAATGAATTGTTATAAAATTAAATTTTTTATTATAAAATTCCACTATATTATTATTAAAATCGAACTGTGTTGCTATGAAAACAGAACTAAATTGTGCTATTTTTAAGCGAAACGTAACATTTTAATTGTTATAATAAGGTACACAGGACTGATGTCATTAGGGTGAATATTATTAAGTTGCAATTTTTTTTTATTTTTATTTTGTGAAGCAAATAATAGTGTATAACATTTTTTATTTTGTTTTTTTAACAGCACCTTATTAAAAAAAAAATCATTAACAACACTAAAACCTAAATAAATAACATGTAGCATATTTCCTGTTCACTGTGTTATTTGTCGCTTTGAGATTCAAAATATCTCCCTCAAAAAAAAAAAAGTTTATTATACTTAACGATTTTTTTCATCTTTGAGCAGTTCAAAATTGCTATAAAATAAAATCAAATATAATATTTATTTGCTATATTAATTTTTGTATTGCTATAAAATGCAATTGTATTGTTATCAAATAAAATAATGTTGTAAAATACAACAAAATACAATTATTATAAAAAACAATAACAAAAATACAGCAACAACAATCATCTTGTTTTGTATTTTATAACAAGATGATTGTTGTTACTGTATTTTTGTTATTGAATGCATGCAACAAAATACAATTGCTATAAAAATACATTTTCATTTCTAAAACTCAATTGTGTGGCTTTAAAAATACAATAGTACTGCAAAAATCTAACAATATTGCTATAAAATACAATTTTATTGTCATAAAATTACATTGTTTTGTAAATAAATCTAAATGTATTCTCATAAAATTCAATTCTATAAAAATATATTGCTATAAACGGTTTTATAGCAAAATATTTATTACAAAATCATGATTTTTATTTAATTAAACAAGAACTACTAAGTAGATACTGTTACTGTTAATTAAATAGGTATGCTATCAACATGTTTTATTCCCACAATATTTTTTTGTTAAGCGTGAGATAAAAAAATAAAATCAGTGACTTGAATTTTTTAGATTATAAGAAATAATGCCAAACACACAGTCCGTATAAGACATTTGACGTTTATTTAATGGTTTAAAGTACTTTATTATTCTTATTCAGACATTGTTTACGGAACATTTTTTTTTACTAAAGAAGGCATTTTATAACAGTAGAATTATTTTATTACTGATGTATAGATATCAATGATAACTGATTGGCGAAATAAAAATAAATATCTAGATGAAATAATAGGTTTTTATTATCTATTTTAAAACAAAAATGTTTTGAAGAAATAATAAGCAAACTTGAAAAAGTAACTGTCTTTCTTATGTAACTGTAACTTATTACTGTAATTCCAACCTTTGTCAATATATATATATATATATACACGCACAAATACCACACACATACAATTAAAGACATACAATATTTAACTCATTTAAAAACAAACAATCTATAAGATTCGTGGAAGGATTCCACTTCTAAGCCAAAAACCCGAAACTCACATACGCTCAAGGTGTGCGAAATATACTTTCCCTCGGGGAGAGTCTGTAGGTTATCTGACCATTTCTCTTAAATTCTACAGAGGGCGCTGTTCTCAGTCGGTAGGAGGAAGCATAATTACACCCTATAAATTATTTGATGATTGATTTCACTTTTTTAAAATTTGAATTTTTAAGTATAAAAAATATAATAAATATAACAAGTGTTCAATATAATAATTCAAGTAGATGTAATTATAAAGCATTTAAAATTTTAAATCGTTTATATTAAGAGATGGAAAACTTAGTTAAGGTAAATATCGTTAAATTTTTAAAGTTAGTTAAGGGTTAGTTAAGTTTGTTTATTTTTACATTTGTAATTTACATTAAATCAAACCTTTTTCTGATATTATAAAATCAATTTCAGTTTTCATTGCTTAGTGCAGTGTTGACCATGCAATTTTAAATCCCGTACATTGTTTACAATATCAGAATTGATACAATTGATGCTTGTATTTTATATCAATATGTTTAAAATTTTCAAATATTTAATTAATTAATTAATTAAATTGTTTTAAATTTTCACCTCATTAGTTAATTAATTTTCATTAATTAAATATTTAATTAATTTCATTAATTTTTCCTTAATTAATTAATTTTAATTGATTAATTAATTGTTTAAAATTTTCAAATATTTAATTAATTAATTAAATTGTTTTACATAGTTCATATTATTATTAGTATCATAGTGAGTTAGTTCATATTATTGATTTTAATAGTATAATGTATATTAATTAAGTATATAGTGTAATATCATAGCATAATATAAGTTATGCAGCCAATTGTATCATACGAACAATGTATTAATTGAAAAAATTTTTTTTTACTGTGCCTAACCCTCAGTGTGACAGGGACAACCCATGAATAGTTTTACTTATGGATGGAGGAAAAGGGGTAAGATTCAGTTGTGATGGAGCACCCTAGGTAGAAGTCTGACTTCTGCTCAGTGTCGCTAAAAAGGAGAGCAATGGAAGATTTTTAGAGGGAACTACCCCGCATTTACATATCGAAAGGGAGTAAACACGGTAAGTTACCGCCAAGTAGTTCTACTAACGAGGCAAGATATGGAACATCACAAACGACATCAGTCCCTACGCATTTTGAAGCAGTGTCAACAACAAAATCTCCAGTGGATTTAACCTCCACCCTAATGCTCACTCACCAGCTCGCAGTTGCGAGTCACTGAGCCACACGAATCAGCAAAGTTTTATATGCTTTCTTCTAAGTTTGATTAATTAATTATAGAAAGAATGTAAATGATTAACAATTTTGTTAAAAATGTCAAAAAAAAATGAGATTTTTATTGAAAGAATAACATAAGATAGCATTACTTAAAAATAATTAATACTAGACAAAATAACACAAATAAATATATTGTAAAAAAAATATGCAAATGATTAAGTGATGCACAACCTTTTACCACCACTGAGCAATTTATGTGTATAAAAATGAAACGGTGAAAAGGTGCTAAATAGATAAGAATTTTGAAACGATTAATTAAAGTAATTCATTTACTCAGCTGTGTATCAAACTTTTCAGCCTTTAAATAGATAAGCCAAAATTTTGAAACGATTAATAAATAAATTTTATGCGTTTAATTTTCATTTAGATTCTTTAAATAAAAACAATCTTCAGAGCGGGAAAACAATTTCAAAAGCTTAAAAAAGTATTATGCTTGACTACCCAAATTTTGTGTTTTTTTTTTTATCCAACTTATTACAGACAATGAGTTAAATTTATTTTGGGGACACCTGCTCTAAAGAGTAAAACAATCTTCAGATCAAAGCAATAAAGAAAAAACAAAACACACGAAAATTTATTTCGAAATCTACATAAAACAAAAAACAAAAAAGAACAAAAGAATTCTCGAAACATAAAGCCATGAAAGGCGAAACTTTCCAACTGAAAAAAAAAAACCTTCTTAGGGTTGATAGCCTTACGCCCAACAGTCAAATGAGACTGGTAACTACGGTTTACAGTGGATTCCGAATCATTACAAGCATCCATGTCATTGGCGGGACTCGTACCCGAGTACCAGAGCTCTAGTCACTGGGCAATCAGGCCCCTAGATGAAAATAAATAATTACGCTACGAAATAACATCTCATGAATATGCAAGTGGTCTGTGGGCCAATTGGTTAGCGTTCTGGCCTTTGGTACCACAGGCTTCAGGTTCGAATCCTGGCGGTGGCATGGATGTTTGTTAGTGGTTAGGCATCCACATTAAACAGTAGGTCCCAGTCTAATTAGCACAAAGTATGCACAAAATGACAGTAGAGCGACAAACCAACCATAACTATGCAAATGACTAAGTGATGCATAACTTTTTACCACCACTTTATATGAGGAATTTGATTTATGTGCATAAAATATCAAATGAAACAATATAAGCTGGAGCTGATCATCTTAAATTCAGAAGAATATTTAAACGATTAATTAAATTTTATGCTTAATTCATTTACTCTTTAAATAAAAAAACAATCTTCAGAGCAAAGCATTAAAAAAGAGACCACCCCAAAACAGACGATTAAATTTATTTCGAAATCTACATAAAACAAAAAAAAAAAAAAACCTTACAACCAAAAGAATTCAAGCGAAAAGCCATGAAAGACGAAACTTTCCAACTGAAAAAAGAAACCTTCACTAACGGCAACTAATACATATCCCCTGGCCTGCAAATAATTTTAAGTACCCCTATAAAATAAAAAAATCTCGATCCCATGTCCTTTCCATCCTTTATAATACACTTACGCACTTAGCAAGTAGATGACCTTCTCTTGCGCCACAACAGAAAAGAATAGACATTCTGGTGGCCTGCTTTTCTAATGAGATTGGAAATAGCATTCATCATCATCATTAATGCAACAGCCCTATGGTGGGGGCAAGGCCGGCTGCTCGCTGGCAGATTTCGAGACAGTAAATGTTTTCTTTTTACTTGGTAGGGTTGTCACCCCTACACCCAACACTCAAATGAGACCGGGACCTCCGGTTTACAGTGGATTCCGAGTCACTACAAACATCCATGGCACTGTCGGAATTCGAACATGAAACCTGCGGCACCGAGGACCACAGCGCTAGTCACTCGACCATCAGGCCCCCTATATAAAAGTAAATACACTCATGTCCATAAATTAAGGATAATGAAGTTCAGGCAAAGAAAGAGACAGAAGCAAAACAAATTTGACTTATTTGTAAAGTCTATTTATTAAACAAAAAGGTAAAAAACAAAAAAAAGATGCTATATGTTTGACATAATTAATAAAAATTGCGATTTTTACTCCATGGAGCAAATTTCAAAAAGAACCTATTTACAAAAAACAGTATAACATGGTTAGTATGATGGTTAATATGGAGTATGTCTCCCGGACGATGCAATACAGGCCTTACAACGCCTAGGCATGCTGAGTATCAAATTATCAATCTGATTTTGGGGAATATTACACCACTCATCAAGCAATGCCTCCGAAGTTCCGGTTGGCAGGTGGGAAGGGGTTGACGGGCTGCAATTCCCCGGCCAAGCATATCCCACATACGCTCTATTGGATTCAAGTCCGGTGAGTATGCTAGCCAATCCATACGGGTGATATCCTCCAATTGAAGGCATTCGTCTACAATGTTTGCACGGTGAGGACGGGCGTTATCATCCATAAACAGAAATTCAGCACCCATGGCGCCCCGAAACAAACGTACATGTTGTTCCAGAATGACATCCCGATAGATATGGCCAGTCATCGTTACACTCTGAACATGCAGGTCAGTTCTGGAACCAAGAATAATTCCTCCCCAAACGAGCCATCCTGCACCACCGTAACGGTGTTGTTCAATGGTGTTCTCTTGGTGGTAACGGGTACCTGGCGCTCTCCATATGAAAGTCCGGCGAGAATCAGACTGCAAACTAAACCTCGACTCGTCGGAAAACATCACACAAGACCACTGTTGCGGTGTCCACAATGCATGCTCTCTACTCCAGGTTAATCGCAGGTGACAGTGAGTTGCGGTAAGTGGAACACATCTGACAGGCCTACGAGCATATGTGGACTAAGCGTCTGTACACGGTCTGCCTTGAAACTGTCGTACCGGTAGCTGAAGAGAGCTGACGAGACAGGTCTGATGCTGTGCTCCGTCTGTTTCTTTTGGCAGTAACTGCTATATATCGGTCTTCATTCGGCGTTGTAACTCGGGGGCGACCTGTGCTGTAACATCTACTCACATTACCTGTCATCTTGGAATCGTTGCCAAAGCCTGGAGATGACACTCTGGGCGATTCCCAAGTTCCTCGTGATTTTTCCAGCTGGGTACGTCCACATTCCAGTCGTCCGATAATTCTACCACGTAAGAAATCATCAAATGCTTCCTTTGTGCCATAACTGCGGTTATACTTCTTTTAAAGCGCTTGTGAACATTCCTTGCCACCATTACTTATATACCCCTCTCTTAAACTCTCGTCATTGTGACGTACTATCCGCGCCATCTGGTGGTTTCCTGTAATTTGCATATTCTTCTTCAAGATGTGTGTGATAATTCTACAGGTGAAATTTTTATTTTAGAGTTCAATTTCTGTGTGATTCTGAATTATCCTTAATTTATGGACATGAGTGTAATTACGATATATTAAAAAAAAATAATTACGATACAAAATAACTTCTCATAAATATGCAAGCTACCTGAGGGCCAATTGGTTTGCGCTGTGGCCTTTGGTACCACAGGCTTCAGATTCGAATCCTGGCGGTGACATGGATGTTTGTGAGTGGTTTGGAATCCACTTTACACTGTAGGTCCTGGTCTGTTTAGCCCTCGTGCGCACAAGATGACCGTAGAGAGATAGACCAAACCGAACCATAAATATGCAAATGATTAAGTAATGTATAACTTTTTACCACCAATTTATATGAGGAATTGATTTATGTTTATAAAATATCAAACGAAACAATATAAGCTGGAGCTGATAATTTTAAATTGAAAAGAATATTTAAACGATTAATTAAATTTTATGCTTAATTCATTTACTCTTTTAAAACAGAACAAAGCAATAAAGAAAAAGACCACCCAAAACAGACGATTAAATTTATTTCAAAATCTACATAAAAAAAAAAACAAAAAAAAAAACCTTAAGAACAAAAGAATTCGAAACAAAAAGCCATGAAAGGCGAAACTTTCCAACTAAAATGAAAAGAAAAAAATTTTTGCTTCACTAACGGCAACTAATACATATCTCCTGGCTGCCAATAATTTTAAGTACCCCTATAAAATAAAAAGGCTCGATCACATGTCCTTTATAATACACTTACGCACTTAGCAAGTAGATGAGCTTCTCTTGTTCGCCCATTGTGCGCGCCAAAACAGAAAAGAATAGACATGACCTGCTTTTCTAACGAGATTGGAATTGGGGTGGGGGAAGAGGGGCGGTGCATTAGGGGCGGCGATCTGGGAAAGGCGCAGGCGGTAGTTTCCCGATTGCCTGGATTAGTGTAGGTTAGATGGGTTTTCTATCTTCCTCGGCCCACCCCTTCCCTTTTTGCAGCCACGGCGCGTGTTACAGTAATGATAAGTTGATGCCCAGATGATGGCAATGCTTTCGAAAGGGGGGTTGTCGACGGCAGCGCCATCTGCAGACGAGGCGTTTGTTGATTGAAAGCCAGGGATTTCGGTTCGACTTGCCACCTATAATGAGGTAAAGTCACTTTAATAGGTGAGGTGAGTAAAAGATTTTGGCATTAAAAAGTTTAGAGAAATGTAAGGGTTTAATGTAATGCTTTTTGTTGTTGTTGCTGCTGCTGTTGAATCTCGTGTAGTGTAATAGAATTAAAACTCTTTTCAAAATTCCATTAATATATTTTTTTTATTCAGAATAAAATCCACATTGAATTTTTATGTAAGATGGTATTATAGCTACTGGCTTCTATCAATGGAATTTAAATTAATATCAATAGGATAGAAATTAACATCATCAGAATTTAATTCACATTTTAGGAAAAAAATGAGATTCATTATATTTGAACTTTTTATAAATTCATTAGGGAAAAAAATATTTGCAAGTTCTTTTTCTTTAATTTTCGTCATTGGTGCAACAGCCCCATGGTGGGCCAAACCCGTCTGCCAACTGGCAGAGTTTGAGAGAGAGATGTTTTCTTTTTACGGGTTGGGTTATCAGCTTTAAGCACAAAAGTCATATTATACCTGGACCTATGGCTTAGGGGATTGGATTATGACAAAGTATAAAGATCCATTGACACAGGGATTGGTTTGTTGCCGATGAGCCATTTTCTAGTTGTGCACCATCGGGTCCTTTTTCTGGGAATTCAGTAAAGAAAATATATTTCAAATTTCACTAACAAACATCCATGGCAAGAACAACAGGTTTCGATCCACTGGGGATGCCTATCTGCTTAAAGAAACAAGGAAACTCGATTTCGATTCTGACAACGTGTGTAAACATTTCTAAGCATACCTAACAGTTTGATTTTTCCGATTTTATTCCACATAACACGAAAATGTGTAATAGTTACATCTATAAGTTCTTCCGTCATCGCCCATTGGGCTGTCCATGCCATACAAACTGGGACACTTGTATTTGCATTTTGTATGGGAGTAAAACCTAAAACATTCTCCTGACAATCTTATTGATTCCAGAATTTTTTGTCGCGATTCCCAACGTATACTCACTGCTCAACGCCTGAATTGCAAGCAAAATCAAACTACTGTGCATTCATGTTCAACTACTGGACCAGGAGTGTTGCTGAAAACATAATCTACCACTGAATAAATAAGGGACCAGACAAGCATATTCAGCCTGACGACAAAAACAAAACCATCCAATCTGACACGAAACTGCTTGGTATTAAGCGTATTAGACGTCCGAATTGAGTTAAATTCGAAGACCAACAAATTTAAAATTTTCATGCCTACACAGAAAATGGATTTATCGTGGCTTTAGCTCGACATTAAAAAAAAATACAATAACAATTGACAATTGTGCTTGGACCGTTCTGATTAATAGCACATTGAAATTTCAAATTATAGAACCTAGCTTCGAAACCTTTCTTTTTCACTAAAATTCCAATGGCAAGAGAAAATGACAAACTCTTACGAGATCAAAGCAGTGTAAAACACACATAATAAAAAAAAAAACAATGAGAGAAAAAGTCAATGTCGCATCAGCAGAGATCTAGCACACCACACCAATATGTATTCACCTCGGAGTCCCCAAGCAAGGCCGAACATCCTTCTATACGGTGCCTGTCCATGATCTCGTCTTTCCATAGAGCGGGAAATTTGGGCTATCAAAAATGCCAATGCCGTGCAGATGGCTCGCCAAACAGTTATGGCCCACTGCAAATCTAAATTCTTTTTCATGAGGTTTGTCCGAAATACCCTTTTCCAAAATATTCCTTCAACTCGTCGAGGAGATACAAGCAGTGAGCAATGCCTTCCAGCCTTCCATCTAATTTTCAGTTGATTTTTAATATAGAGTTTCATGGAATGAAACGAGTTACAAGTATTTGGCTATTGGACTATTCGTGGGCCCTTCTTAGCCAGCAAATCTGCCTGATCATTACCTAAGAAGTGGTAATGCTAAAAGTAAGGCTAAAGCTTCGAAACCTGATAAGCAAAACATAACTGAAAATTTCCATGTCTTTGCCGGGAATGGGGGCATTAAATCTGTAAGATGACTGGAAAGACCTTCGTTTGAGAAGAAGGGAAGTAGGGTACAAGGCCCTATAAACAACTTTGGTGGGGTTTACTTGTTCACAATTACAGTGGCAAATTATGGATGCAATGCATCAAGGTCACTGTGGTACACTCTGAGTAATGCTAAATCTGCTTAGACATTAGCCATTCTATTGGCAAATGACTTAGATCAAAGTACAAGACATTCGAAAATTACACCAATTGACAGATACATAATTTTATCAGAAGTGCAGAAGGATACAAGGGCCTAGAAACATTTTTGAAGGGTACACTTCTTCAAAATGACAGTGGCATATTATGGATGCAATGTATGAAGGTCCCTATGGTACAACTTAAGTAATGCTAAATCTGCTTATATATTAGCCATCCTAGAAACAAATCAAGATCAAATTAGATCAAAGTACCAGACATTCGAAAATAACATCAATTGGCAGCTTCATAATTTCATCAGAACTTTTTCACCAATTTTAACCAACTTAATAACTATTTAAGCCTAACCCGTTTTCCTAGTGTACCAGAAATCAGCTAATTCTTCTCGGTCTAATTGGCCCGAAGAACAACCCCATCTGAAGCTATCACGGATCCATTTCTAGACAGTCCCCCTCGGTTAAGCCCTACAGGAATGATTCGACGAATATAAATTAAAACATTTCTGGTGAAACGAATCTGGAAATGAAAGCGAGGGCAAACGCAGGTGGCGATGCGACCGCCATTTGCATATGCGGAAGCGGGACCTTCTGCCGCAAGGCGCCACTGAATAAATAAATTCAATTAAAAGGGAATAAATACTTTAATAAAACTTTCTCTTCGCGGCTCGCTGCCTGTTTCTTTCACTTTTTTTTATGTCTTCGGTTCTTCTGTTTTATATTTTCTTTTTTTGAAGAATTTGGTTTTGTTTGCAAGAAACTATGCATTGTTGAGAAGAATGCAGAAATGATGCTTGATTTTATTGTAAAGTGTTGATTTTGATAAAAATTTCGTTATGATTTTCATTTCTGTATTGGTTTTAAGTTGTAACAAGAATTAATTTTTATTTTACAGAATTACTACAGACGTCATATTTTAACAAATTAAACAAACAAGAAAATTTTGAAAAAAAATATGAAATATAAATTTAGGAATGAGAAAGGGGAATATTGAACGTTTACGCTTTTAATTTCGCAAAACATTAACTATATTAAAACAGTCAAAGAAATTATACTTTTATGTCTTCTTCTTCATTGCCACGACAATTCCACGGAGGCCAAAGCCGTCTGCCTACTCTCAGATTTCGAGACAAAACATGTTTCCTTTTATGCAGGGTAGGTTTGTCAGCTCTACGCTCAACGCTTTACAATCTCATTTGACAGGGACACCTACGATTTAAAGTGGGTTCCAAACCCCTACAAACATTAATGGTACCGCTTGGACTATACCCAAAACCTCTGACACCGAGCACCAGTCATGGCCATCTTCTTCTTCATTGGCACAACATCCTCTTGGGGGATCGAGGCCATCGACCTACTGGCAGAATTCGAGACAGATGTTTTCTTTCTGCTGGGTAGGGTTGCCACTCTTTGTTTTTCCCAACTCTTATTAGACAGACACCTACGGTTTAAAATGGATTCCTACCCTCTACAGACATCTATGCCACTGCCGGAACTCGAAACAGAAACCTGTGGCACCAGAGCGCTATCATTTGGCCATCAAGCCTCTATATTTTTTTATGTCATACTTATAATTGTCCCATATTAGTAAAAATGTTTTGCTATTCTGGCTTTAGTATCGTTTATTGAAGTGCTTGATTATTAACCACCACAAAAGTATGATGTATAAGTTTCAAATCAAACGAAAAGCTTAGAATTTTAGATTGATAACCTTATATACTCTTACAATAGCGAATTTTTAAAAAATATCATATTTTCATAAACATATTACGCGCAATAATCGCAATAAATAATGAGATAAACAGCAAAATTAACCAATTAACTGTAACAAGAGGAATCAAAATTAACTATGCTAATAGTGACTGATTTTACAAATTATGGATTATTGTATTTAGAGAATATCCAGGAAAAAAAAAATAACTATTGTTACGATGAAATTGATAAAAATATATTTTATTGCATTAACTTTTCAGTCAATGAAATAAAATATAGAAATATATCTATCAAATATATCTCTTTTATAAAGAAAAAAAAAGATAGCTTTTTACAATCTTATTGTTCTTCTTTTATTAAGCATGCTCACCAAAAAATTTTAAAATGAAAAACTATTTTTTATCAAATCAAACCCATGGAGACTCATATGTCACTTCCATACTCCTTTTAAAAAAAAAAAAAATCCACGAGACTATTTTTTGTTGAAAACAATTTTTCAATGGTGGCGATGTGTATATGTACTTCTACGGAAGGAGTTATACAGAGTCATAATCTCATCCTGCCATACATTAGTGCATTATTCCTAAGTTGTTGCTAAAGATTTTCAACCTTCAATATAGCCAATCTGTAACCCGACTGTTTTCTACCATAGTTCATGGCATTAGCATCATTTATTGAAGTACTTGATTAAAAAAACAACAATAATAGATAAACAATCCATTGTTGTTACGAGTTTTGCAATGCCTAAGAAAAGTTGTGCAATAGAAAAGCATGATATAACCAAAGTTAACATTCATTGGCCATGAATTTAATCCTTTGCATGCTTAGTATAAAAACAACTGCATGAGAAATTTCTAAATCACAGGATTATTTCTAGAAAATTCTTTGCTTATTTTTATTTTGGAAAAAGATCGAATTAAAAGTGTATAATCGTATGTGGTTTGAATTACACCATTTTCAATGAAAGTTAAGCAAGTATATTGATCAAAATTCTGTTGAGTTTGGTTGATATACATTATAAAACTTAATTTTTAAAATAAAATGATTTTAACCTAGTTTTAAATGCTTAATATGATTAGCAAAATAATATTCGAAATAGTTCACTTCCATTCACTTCCATCATTCATGGTTTTAGTATCGTTTATTGAAGTGCTTGATTATTAAAAAAAATGATGTTTTGAAAGTGAAGGACCATAATTTGAACGAAAGGTAAAATTAAATTGAAAGTTTTGCTTTTATATGATTAATTGTTGACTTAACAAATTTCAAATATTTTTAGGAACTAATGATGTAAAATATTTCATTAAGTTTATAATCCACAGTTTTCGCACAGTTCCACAAATTCTTCTTCTTCAGCGACACTATTTTTAAAAATCATTTTTTTTTTTCGGATTTTTAAAATCTGGAAATCTTTTCCATGGTGGCAATTTATAAAAAGCCACTCCGGGGAATGAGCGAAATCCTAGAGAAAGACGAAAAAGTTATTTATCATTTTAAGTTAGAAGTTTTGCTTTTTGCTAATATCTGATTTTATAAATTTGAATTTTAACATCGTTTTAACTGTTTTCATGATTAGTAAAATAATATTCAAAATAGTAGACCGTTCACTTCCATTATTCATGGCATGAGCATCATTTATTGAAGTACTTGATTAAAAAAAATGGTATTTCGCAAGTGAAAGACCATAATTTGAACGAAAGATAAAATAAGATATTTTAAGTAAGAGTTTTGCTTTTATAATATTAACTGATTTAGTAAATTTAATTTTGACATTGTTTTAAATGTTTTCATGATTAGTAAAATAGTGGATCGTTCACTGCCATCATTCATGGCTTTAGTATCGTTTATTGAAGTGCTTGATTAAAAAAAAAAAAAAGAATGTTTCGCAAGCGAAGGACCATAATTTTAACGAAAGATAAAGTAATTTGCTTTTATATGATTAACTAATTTAGTAAATTTCCAATATTTTTAGAAACTTACGATGCAAAATTTTTTATTAAATTTATTATCCACACTTTTTGCACAGTTCCACAAACGCTTCTTCAGCGACACTACTTTTAAAAATCATTTTGTGTGTGTGTGGATTTTTAAAATCTGGAAATCTTTTCCATGATGGCAATTTATAAAAAGCCATTCTGGGAAGGAGTGAAATCTTAGAGAAAGATGAAAGTTTCGCAAGTGAAGGACCATAATTTGAAAGAAAGATAAAATAAGCTATTTTAAGTGTTTTGCTTTTTTAATAGCATAAAGCAAAACACTTAAAATAATAGTAAATTTGAGTAGGATAATGGGGAGGATTAATAATAGTAAATTTGAGGATTAATAATAGTAAATTTGATCTTAAAATTGTTTTAAATGATTTCATGATTAGTAAAATAATATTCGACGTAGCTGACAATTCATTTCCATCATTCATGGCGTTAGCATCATATATTTGAGGTGCTTGATTATTAAAAAAATGATGTTTCGCAAGTGAAGTACCATAATTTGAACAAAAGATAAAATACGATATTGTAAATTCAACATATCGGATATTTCATTTCCATCATGCATGGCATAGCATGATTTATTTGAAGTTCTTTGTTAAAAAATTTGAATGAAAGATAAAATACGATGTTTTTAAGTTAGGAATTTTGCTTTTACATGATTAATTGACTTAGTAAATTTCAAATATTTTAATAAACTTATGATTTAAGTTTATTATCCATAGTTTTCGCACAGTTCCACAAACTCTTCTTCTTCGGCGACATTATTTTTTAAAAGTCACTTTTGTGTGGATTTTTAAAATCTGGAAATCTTTTCCACGGTGGCAATTTATAAAAAGCCATTCCGGGAGAAGGGCGAAATCCTAGAGAGAAAGATGAAAAAGAAATGGATGTCCAGGAGTCGCTTGCTATAAATGTGCGTCTGTTTCATTTCTTCCGTGAGTAAACTTTCAATCGCCGTTGACCAATGTGCGGGGCCAGAGAGAAATGCCACAGTAATCTGCAGCGGCCATACATCAAGGCAAGTATCGCAACCCGCACACGGAAATAGATACAACGGACACACCGAAATAAAAAAAAAGTGGTCATTTGGAGTGAAAAAGGAAGGAAAAAATATAAAGTGGGAATTCTTGGCGTAATACTCGAGAAAAAGACACTTCAAGATAGTTTTTTATTCTTTTTTGTTTCTGGTGATAGTGGTTTGGATCTTCGTGACGCTTTTTTCTACTTAGGATCTTCTTTTATTTTTAAAGAAATTTTTCCGGTGAAGCTTTCTTGGTTTCATATGAAATAATAAGGATATTATATACCTGTATTATGGGTTTTGAAGTAAAATTACTTATCTGTTGCCTTTTTGCTTGTTTACATAGTATAATTTACACAATGTAATCAGTTGTAATATTTTATTGTACATTGAGATTTATCTTGAAAATTTGCTTCCATCAATCCTGTTTGCAATTTAATTTATTTTAATTTATTTGATAACAAATAACTAATAAAAAAAGTATCATCTGATTTTTGTTTACTTCATGGCAACACATTTAAAATGCTTTTATGTATTATACATTGAGGACAAATTGTCCTCAGTGGATCCCTGGTCATTGTGACATTTTAGGTAATGATCAGGCAGATTTGCTGGCTAAGAAGGGCACACGGGTGGTCTAAAAGCCAAATTATTGCAACTCTTTTCATTCCATGAAACTCTATATTAAAGATCGAATGAGACTTAGGTGGAAGTCATTGTTCATTGCCAGTATCTCCTCGACGAATTGGAGGAACACTTTGGAACATGGTATTTCGGACAAACCTCGTGAAAAAGTTGTTGCGGAATTTAAACTTGCGGTGGGCCATGACTGATTGGCGAGCCATCTGCACAGCATTGGCATTTTCATAGCCCAAATTGCCCGATCTGTGGAAAAAGACGAGATCGGGGACAGGCACCGTATAGCAGGATGCCCTTTTTGCATGGGGACTCTGACGTGATAAGATATTGGAGATCTAGAATTTTCTGATTAGAAATTGACTTTAGCTCTTATTGTTTTCTTGTGGGCGCTCACACTGTTTGATGTCGTAAGAATTTGTCATTTACTCTTGCCATTGAAATATATACATAATATAATCTGTTTTACTGCAAATTTTTAAATTTTCTTTTTGACATTTATTTAAGCTGACTTGCTGATGTCAAATAAGTTACATACAAGAATGGCAGATTAATTATAATTGGATATTATTGTTGTATCTTTTTGTTATAAAGTAGATTTTTTTTTCTTCTAATGCAGCTGGCAAATAGACAGTGGTCTTCGCCATAAGGGCTGCACCTATGTTACTCACTTTGCATTAACCAGGGGCGCGTGTAACTTGATGGTAATCCACGGACGCGAAGCAGCAATGCCCCCGCAGCGCTCTACGATCCTGTTAGGACCGGGACCTACGGCTTAAAGTGGATTCCGAACCACTACAAACACCCATGGCAAAGCCGGGATTCGAACCCGATACCTATGGTACCGAACGCCAGAGCGCTAGCTATTCGGCCATTAGGCCCCCCGTTATAAAGTAGATAAATAAAACATAAAATTTATATTTTATGTATCTAATACACAATTTTAATATTTGTCAGTGAAATTACAATCTTGAGCATTTCATTTTATGTCTGCTTTATTTATGTTTCGATTACTTTTTATTCACTCAATACTTGATTTGAAGATAATAATAATTATTCATGAGTTTAAAAAAGAATATATCTCAATGAACGTGCTCAATTTTGCACTTATTTTTTTTTATTGTAAGAAAATATATAAATATGACAAAGGATTCTATAAAATTTAATAAGCAAGATGATCGAAATTACACTAGAAGAATAAACAACACCATGCTTTTTTTTTCATATCGATGAGACTTTGGTTCCACTGATGGATGCCATAAACAGCTGATTGCTTGACTTTCGATGAAGTTTATTAAATGTGCAAGATAAGAATATATTTAAATTAATCGATGTCAGTAGTCTTATTGAATAAAAAATCATAGTATGATTTCTATTTAACACAATACTTTTCAATTTCATTTAATGCTTTCTTACAACGTTTTTCACTTTTATACGATGCTTGCTTAAAATGACTTTCAATTTCATTTAATGCTTTCTTACAATGTTTTTCACTTTTATACAATGCTTGCTTACAATGCTTTTCAATTTCATTTAAAGCACTTTTGAAATGTTCTTCAACTTTATACAATGCTTCTTTATTTTAAGAACTCTGTAAATCTATTGTAGAGCTAAACTTGTTGATAAACCTTTTATGAGTAACAAAAATAATAACAATAACGCAATTAAAGAGAATTTTTAATTAAAAGCATACTGTATCATATTTAAATATTCATATGCACTATGTTTAGAGCACTGAAGAAATAATATTTGTAAAAGCTATTGAAAAGCCGCAAATTTGATTGACAATAAAAACATTGTAACATTGTAGATAGATTTTGTTACAATAGTGCTTAAAAGTTTTGTTTTACTTCAATTGAATTTCATGAAATATTTTCAATATCAAAATTGAAGTAATTAACAATTTTTTTTAAAATTATTTGTTAAACCTCAATTTATTTAATCAATCAATTGTTTTAGTATATATTTTATCAATCATATTAATATGGAGTAATAACTACTCACAGCCTTCATCACAAGAAAATTGTAAAAATAATAACATAGCTATGAATAAAATATATAATTTAATCTTGATCTTTAATTTTCTCATCACTAGATTAGTCATATAAAGGGAAAATGTGATTTGTTAATATTTTTGCTTAAAAATGTTGAAAATTAATGCGTTTTTTTAATCTGGTTTAAAGTTTAGTGTTATAGCATTAGATAGCATCTATTATGGCATTTTATTGGACGGTATTTATTATGGCATTTTATTATATGGTATTTTATTATAATTAGTAAGTTTGAATAACTGAGAAAAAAATGGCGGAACGCAATATTACTTAAATGGAAAATAATAAATAATATCCATTCATATTAAGAAACATACTACTACTACTAAAAATCATAACTACTATTCAAAACACTGCCAAAAAATGCAAATATTTAAAGGATGCCAAACTTATGGCTACCACCATATATTGCTTGCTTTATTTACCAACGTGCATTTTAAAATGAGGAATTCAATATTGGCAATTTAACTTTGACATCAATTTTTAAGAAAATAACGTGGGAAGATCGGAGAGCTATTTTAATTGATCCT
This sequence comes from Caerostris extrusa, assembly GCA_021605095.1. NCBI lineage: Eukaryota > Metazoa > Arthropoda > Arachnida > Araneae > Araneidae > Caerostris > Caerostris extrusa. Next base: position 62,569 of record BPLR01020079.1, read on the forward strand.
TCCTTATAACCATCCATCATCAAAGCAATCTCTTAATAAAACCAAACCAAACCTTCCCTTGCCTCCAAACATCTAAAAAAGACCACAGACAGCAAACCGAAACTAAATCAAGCGGCGATAGCACCGATGATATACGGCACCAGCTCACCATCCCAAACCTACAAACGCCCTCCCTACACCCACCTCCTCCCTACCCTGATAGATAGACGGCCGAAAAAGAATAGAATCTCTCTCTCTTTCCTAATGATGAACAGCGTTTTGGAGGGTCTCCCGAAATCCTCCAGAAAATATCCGCTCTCCCCCTTCCCGGAGTCTCGGGAGGTTCTCCGGTTTTAAGGGGGTATCAAACAGTGCCCTTTTCCCGAAAAGTCTTGATCCTTTAATTAGTTAGCAGAGGCCTTTTGCCTGGATTTTCTATAATTAAGTCGCAACCGTAGCTGAGGAGCTGGAAAAGAGGGTGGAAGTGCGGGTGAGGGAGGAGATCGGTGATTACCGACGGTTGCGGACTTGCGGCTGCCGTAGCACCTATGGAGGATTGCGGGAGAAAGAGGATAATGTTCTGTGGGTGATCGGATGTTTTTTTTTATATATGTTTTTTGATGGTATTTTTTTTTTTTTATGAGAAGGATGGACGAGTTAGGCAAAAATTGTACCAAACGTGTGAAATTGTTAGTATTTGGAAAAGATTGAAGGGAAACAAAATTGATTTGAAAAATTATTTTAAGAATTTCTTGTAGACTGATAACTACAATTCATAATTTTTTGTATAGGAAAATATTAATGTTTGATGTTGCTGCTTCAGCGTATTAATTTGTAGGAGTTATAAAATAAGGATGAAAATTGCATAACTTGTATCGCCAATGAATAAATATTATCCAAAGACACGAAAATGATTACTCATAATCTCGGTGAAAATAATGTAATTAAACGTATTCAAAATAATTGAAATAAGGAACTACTGAAATTATTGCCATAGTTAGAAAAAATCCTGTCATACGAAAAGGTATTAGGTTGTAAAGAAAATTCTATTTACTTATTTAAAAGATAATTACAAAAGATGATACATTGTATAAATTTTTAACTAAGATAAGTTACGTCGATTGAAAGATTATAAGATATAACACCATATAAACTTCTCACTTTCTACGATAAATTACGTTTATTGAAGGATAATTATAAGGCACGAAAACTATTAGCTAACTTATAAACTTTTAGCTATCTATGATTACGTTTATTGTTATTTTTAGTTACGTTTATTGAAGGATAATTATAAGACATGAAAACGCCGTATGATAAATTTTTAGCTATCTATGATGAGTTACGTTTATTATTGACGTTTATTGAAGGATAGTTATAAGAAATTGAGGTTTATTTAAGGATAATTATAAGACACGATAACACCGTATAAACTTCTAACCGTAACTTATCATAGATAATCATAGATTTATTATTGACGTTTATTGAAGGATAATTATAATATAATATAAACACCTATAAACTTTTAATTATCTATGATGAGTTAATTACTCTTATTGTTGATATTTATTGAAAGATTATACGACATAATAATACCATATAAATTTTAACTATATATGATGAGTTACGTTTATTATTGATGTTTATTGAAGAATAATTACAAAACATTGATGCTTATTGTTATAGAAGGATGATTATAAGACATGATAATACCTTATGAACTTTATAAATTTAAAGATAAGGATTTATCCGTCATTCTTAGCTGGTCCAATGGCCTCGAAGTGGTCTGCGTCCAAAGCAAGCATAAGATATGAAATGAAAGAAATTTATCATTATGAACTGTTCACTGACACTTAAGCAATAATCGCTGAAATTTATTGTTAGCAGTTACGACATTTAAAAGCGAGTAATATAACATTCATTGATAAATAGAAAGGAGTGGTTTAGCAGTAGGACAATGCCAAAAACCTCATTGTAGAAGAAACTAAAAAGTTTCCTGGAAAAATTCGGATGGAAAATTATATTTCTTCCATTTTCTTCTCTTGATTTTCCTTCTAAGAGTTTACCATCCACTTTGAAGCTTACAAAATCAGTTTGCTGGACTTGGGTTGACTCCAAGCGAAGGAAATGAAGTGAATCTAAATTCTCTTTCCAAGGCAAAACCAAATTAATTTTTATTAAATATACGTCTAAAAGCTAATAGGAAGAAGTTATTGAAATGAATGGTGATTATATGGATGATTAGATAAATATATTTATGACAAAGTTTTTCAGTTTATTTCAAGCGGAAAAAATAACTGAACTTTCGTTATATAACATGATACATCGCTCCTATTAGTAAAAATAAAAATCAATAAAATTTTTTACATCAATTGAGTACATTTTGAAATATCTTGAGATTACGTGCTACAAAAATATTGTGAGAGTAATGCTTCTGTATAACACACTCAGGGTTTATGAAGTTTAAATATTTTAGTAAAATAAGTATACATTGAAGGATACATTATTTTGTACATATTGTCACGTCTACAGAAAACATTACAATTGCTGAGTTTTAGTAAATGACCTTGAGTAAGAAAGTGTCATTTTTAATACTTAACTAACACCTCGTCTTTGTCGAAAATGTGCGAGGTTAGTTAGCTGGCTTTATTAATACCATAAAATCATTATGTCATTTTTTTTATAATGACTATATTTTATATATTAGTTGTTCACTTTTTTGCATCTCTTTTATAATCTTGTTTCATAGGCTTTTAAAAATTTGGATAATGTTGATTATATAATAAAACATTGTTTAGCATATATTTCATTTTAATCTATAATCTAGATAAATTTATTACCTAAATCTAATTTTCATTTATTATCTTTAAATAATTCATTAAATTAAAATTTCTTCTTCTTTTTCACGATGAAACTGTATGATTTCAAATGATAGTGATGCGTTATTAAGTATGTAACAATTTAAAAGGAAATAATGCCATATAAATTGATTTCTATTTATTTTGGTTTTTATAGTAAATATAAAAGCTGAAAAAAAAAACCCCAATAATTCCAGTAAAGTTTTAACAAATCCTGTCAGGCTATTTATTTATAAACAACCTTATCTAAAAGAATTAAACTTAAAAATCAAAAAGGATTAGTAGATAAATAAAAGATTGTAAGAAATGATGTTGTAAGAAAATGTTCGAAATATAGAAAGATTAAAATAAATAATAGATTAAGTTCTCTTTTCAATTAACAATATGAAATTAGTTGATAATAAAACGATATTATCAGAACATTATTTAAAATATTCACAATTTAAAAACAGTTTTCTTATTTATTTATTATTATTATTTTGCATTTAGATATTAAAGCAAAGAAATAATAAAAAATTATCGATTTAAGCTCTTTTTTTGTTTGTTTGTTTGTAGGAGTTTAAGATTTCAAATGAACGCCTTGAATTAAAAAACAAATAAAAATTGAAAAATCTAAGGAAAAATTAAGAAATTCCTATATATAACAGGCTTTAATTTAAGCTTTTTAAAGGAGAGTAATAAACAATTTTTCATGCAAAACACTTTTATACCATGTATCTGTTGATTAAACAGTCATGATTTCAGGCAGCAATGAAATTTTCGAAAAAACATATCAAATTTTCTGAAACTGTATGTAAAATATAGTAGACCTTCCTTTCCCCTTTTAAGCAAAATTTCAATACGAAATTCCTCAACAAGATTTCAACTTGAATCTAATATATATTTACATTCATCCATATTTTTAAACATATTTATTTCAGAGGAAAATAAAAGTTCTCGAAAAGATACTTTCCGAAATCGGTAAGAAGAAATTTTCGGAATGGTAACATTAAATTTTTGGAAATAGAGACGTCCTTTTTCAGAATTATTGGAAAGCAATTAACTCAACATAAAAATTTTAAATTAGCACGTACAAAATTTTTTACTAAATTTATAAGAAACGTAAGAAATTTTACGTAATTACATATAAATTTATAAATATTTTTACAGAAAAAAAAACCCATGTAAATTTGCAGGTACTTATATTCAAGAAACATACTTAAAAAACTCCGTAAATATATATATATATATATATTTAAGTTATTTTTACTATACGTTTAAAAATGATGAATGTTTATCATAAAAACAACACTCAATAAAAATTTAAAATTTTGAAACAAAATTTTTATAAGAAATTTCATTCACTTCTAATTTACCTTTTTGCAAATTAAAAAATAATAACTTGTTGCATGGAAATAACGAAATATTTTCAGAGATATTCTAAATTATTGCATATTCCACCTTTTAAAAAAAAAAAAAATTGTAAAGCTATTTTGTAAAAATTTACATTACAATACAATTACATTTAATACAATTACAATTTAAAATTGTAATTGTATTTTTGTAAGCAACAACAAAAAATTTATTTTTTCCATATACCCTGTATTAACATGTATATCCACGGAATTTGTAAACTAAATCACTCATCATTCTTTCGTTGTAATCTCTGAACAAAAATGCATATTGATTAAATTCATTTATATTTTCGTAAATTAAAGGAAAAAACTTGTTTGCATGAAAATCATGAAATATTTCAGGATATTCTAAATTGTGGCATATATCACCTTTTGAAAAACTGCCACTAATGATTCTCCATTCACATGAAAAAAAGCACTTTTCCCAAATACTCTGTATTACCAGTACGGATACAGTGAAGACTAGATCAGACAACAGATATATATATATATATATATATATATATATATATATATAAATTTCCATATACCCAGTATTAACATTTCTATCCATGGTTATTGTAAACTAGATCAATCTATCCCTAGATCTCTAGATCAGATTATATTTCTGCAAGTTAAAAAAAAAGAAAAAAGAAAACTTGTTGCATGAGAATCAACGAAATATTTCCTGTATATTCTAAATTATTGCATCTGATAGCTTTGGGAAAATTGCCACTAATAATTTTCCGTTTTTCTAAACAGCAACAACAAATATATATATTTCCTTAAACCCAGTATAAACATCTCTATCCATGGTTATTGTAAACTAGAGCAGTCGTTCACTAGATCTCTATTCAGATCATTTGATCACTAGATCAAATTATATTTCTCCAAAATAAAAAATAAAAAACTTTTGTTGCAGGAGAATCAACGAAATATTTCCAGGATATACTAAATTATTGCATATTCCACCTTTTGAAAAATTGCCACTAATGATTCTCCGTTGTTCTAAACCCCAACAACAAAAAAAAATATTTCCATATACCCAGTATTAACATTCCTATCCATGAAAATTGTAAACTAGATCACTCTCATCAACACATCAACGAAATATTTCCAGGATATTTTAAATTATTGCATCTGATACCTTTTGGAAAAACTGCCACTAATGATTCTCCATTCCTACGAACAAAAGCACTTTTTCCCAAACACCCTGGTATTACCAGTACGGATACAGTGAAAATTGAAGACTAGATCAGTCATCATTCTTTCACTGGAAGCTCAGATGCTGCATAAAATACACATATTTCACGATAAATACCCCATGTTAGAGAAGATTCCCTCCCAAATCTGTCTTGAAAGATCAGGCTCTCGGAGAAAAAAATCCACCAAATATTTAGCATCTTATCTGAATTCGAGATGCGTTTCTGGTGGAAGTAAGAAATACTTTTAAATTTTATTTATTTTTTTTTTTCCTTTAGAAGGTTGTAATAAAGACTAAAAAGTTAACTTTGTTTTGTGCATAAGTTTAAAAAAATAAAATAAATAAGGAAAATTTTAGTTTTTAAATATACGGAAAGCATTCGTGCAAATAATATTTCAGCTTGTCCACTGTTTAAGCGCTTAGACAGTAGTAACGGACTACAAATCATTGCCAGAAACCGACCAACGGGAGGCTCTGGAAATCGGTTACCATGGAGACGTCAAATCCGAGACAGATCTCTCGCAGTAGGGTTGCTTTTTGGAGAAGGGCCGCTTCTGAGCTTTTTGGCGATTAAACTGGGAGAGAGAATGTCGCCAAAGGAATTTTTAATTGATGGATTTTTATGAATGGAGTGAGAGATAGTAATGTTATTTATAAGAAAAGGGATTTTTTTATTGATAATTAGTTAGATAGAAATTATTTAATTATAGTCATGAGCGATGAAATATTAACCTTATCAAAAACGAATATTTTAAAATAAAAACAAATCAATTTAATTTATTTTGTTTACATTTAAATGTTTTTTAAATTAAATTTTTTTAGAATATTATTCATTTTTTTGTTTAGATTAAATGTTCAGATTATTTTTAAGTTTTTGTTTAGATTAAATTTTATTTAGATTATTATTTATTTGTTTAGAGTTATTTTTAAATGAAATTTTGTTTAGATTATTATTTATTTTTTTATTTAGATTTATTTTTTAGATTATTACTTTTTTTTTTTGTTTAGATTTAATTTATTATTTTTATATTTTATTTTTTTATTTTCTAGTGAGTAGTTTGTTGATAAATTTAAATTTTTTTCATAGAAATAATAATTATTATTTAAAATGGACATAAATTAAATTATTTATTTTTGTTGATTTAATAAACCAAAAAATTACACAAAGTATAATTAATGCTAAATTATAGTGTTTATATTACTGAAATCTTATTTAATTGTCATTACTTATTACCACTTTTTTTTTTTATTTTTTTTATAAATTTTGGGAAGTAACTTTCACAATAACTTTTAAACTTTCGAAAACAATTAATTAAAATTTTTCTGATATTTTACTAATGGTTATACAAATATACATATATACACACAAGAAAATAACTTTTTTAATCAAACAACTTTAAAAAAATTATTTCGTCATACCATTTGAATTTCTACTGTCATAAATTACCTTTAAGCTGGTTTATTTAACATTAAGTTTAAAATTTATATTAGTATTTAAAGTTTATTTTAAATGCTTGTTACAACTATTGCATTTAAATAAGGTTTATACTGGGAGTTATTTATGGTTTTAAAAGATTACAACTGTTTTTAACTGTGCAATTATTTATTTTGTAAACAGAAGAAACAATGTTTACGACTTTCAAAAATATCTCGCTTCGAGCAACGAAAACATTGGAAGAAACAATTTTTATAACTACTTTGAAAAACTTACTTACTTTGCACAATCTAACGTCATATGTTCACGGTCTTCTTAAAGAAACAGTGAATGAAGTATTTTATTTTCACATATGTTGTGTATGTGTGTGGGTTTTTCTTTTCTTTTTTCTCTTTTGTCTATTCACTGGTGCAATTATTTATTTATTATTTATATTAGTCCATTTTTATTTCTTTTTATTTGTAAATTTCCCTTTCTACTCTTTTTTTTTAACAAAAAAACAAACAAATAAATAAATAAATAAAATAAAATAAAAATAAATAAATAAAGGAATAATAAAATATTCATGATTAATACAATTGCATTTTTATACACATTCTGTGTTACTCAGGGTGATCAACTACTTAATTACAATCAAAGGAGGAAAAAATTGAAAAAAAGAATTTCAAGAGTAGCTGCCCCAAATATGTGTGCCGAATTTAATGAAACCTCTAATGAGACAATCAGCTGCTATACACTCTATCACGGGTCGACTTTTTTCAAATCAATTACTGCAAATCACATTACTAGCGGGAATCGATCCTTAGGTCTCTTGCATGTAGAATTTTTATCCTTATTTTATTTATTTATTTATTGTATTGAATATCGATGAATCTCGTGTTCCACTAATGTATGAACAGCCTTTAAAATTTTGATGAGGAGAGAACATTATCTTTCTGAAGGAATTTAAAGATAATTGCCCGTAGTTGCTTATGGGGAAAACCGGAAAACTCCATCTATGTACCTGATTATCGATGCTAGACACTTTACTCTATTACTCATTATTATTATTTTTTAAGCTCATGAAATATCTTCTACTTTAATGCCATAACATACAAAAAAAAATATTAATGCAATTATCGAATTATCGAATGTTTCTAATTTTTATGCATTTGTTCTTATACTAACAATAACAATTTAAAAATAGCAAAAAAAAACTGGGTAGTAATAATTTAGTTGTATGCATTGCCACTTCGATCAAATTATAGTATGGCTGAAAATGATTAGTCGAACAGTAGTTTCATCATCAAATCATAGTTGTTTGTTCATCAAGTTAACAATAGTTTCATCACTAAGTCAATGGAATCCCATCAAGTAAATAATAGTTTATCAAATAGAGGTTTTTTTCATCATATAAACAATAGTTTCGTAATAAAATCAATAGTAGTTCATCAAGTCAATAGGAGTTTTATCTCCGTCAATAAGAACTTCAACATTAAATTAATAGTAGTTTCATAGTTTCATCATCAAGTCAATGGATGTTTCACCATCAAGTCAATAGTTTCATTCTCAAATCAACAGAGGTTATTTGAGTCACGGTCAGTATCAGATATAACAAGTCAATTGGAGTTTTATGACTGTCAATACGAACTTCTGCATTAAGTCAATAGTAGTTTCATCATCAAACAAATAGTAGTTTCATTATCAAACAAATAGTAGTTTCATCATCAAACAAATAGTAGTTTCATTATCAAACAAATAGTAGTTTCATTATCAAGTCAATAGTAGTTAAATTCATCAAGTTTACATTCTCATGTACAATTAATTCTTGTATAACTGTCCATTTATGATTTCTCTTTTTTGTGTAGATGGATTTTGTTGAATTTGCTTGAAATATACAACATCGGATTTATTCTAAAATATGTAAAATTTTATTTGTTTCAGTCAGTTAATTCATTTTTTTTTATTTTCTGAGCATATTGGTTTAGATTTTTGTCAGTGCAAATCACAGACATTTTTTCCATTAATTAACATTTTCATATCATTCTGCATAACAGATTGAAGAAATTGATTCAATTTAGAACAAAATTATGTGATAATATAGAATCTTACATTTACTATCAGTCTTATTATTATTCAGTCTTCTATCTTATTGCTTCAGTCGCCATCAAGTCTTCTCTTTTCTGAAAGCAATGACTGTAACGTATGCCACTTATATGAATCGAATCCTTCTATAACACAAGTTGGTTGTGGTCATATTTAATTTCTAGAATTTAATATGGAAGTTACTTTCAGTACGTAATTAAGGTGCAATTTTAGCTGACATTTTTGACAACTTTTTTAGAATTCTATGCCATTTTGTGTAAAAATTAGAAAAATGATGGTTCAATTTAGAATTAAAAATTTATTAGCTAAAGTATTTATATTGTTTATTAATTGCGCAGTTAAAAATTAGCTAGATCTTATCATTGTTATGTGTACGGTCTATTAACTTTGAATCAGTATTCAATTTATAAGCCTCAAATTATCTTTGATGTCTCTCATTTTATTAATTATTCAATAAATAACACAGCACAAACACCAGAAAGTTATATTTAAATAACATAAGAAATTTAAATCATGTTATTTAACTATAACTTTTAAAAAAGGGATGCTGATATAAAATTCATAATTATTTAAGTAATGTAAATAAACTACTGCTGCATTTAGTTTGTTGAAATGTACAGTTAGCATATTGTAGTCCAGATAACAAATATAATAAATAAAAGAATGATTGATAATGATAAAAAAGGTAATTAGTAAAGATTAGTTAAGTAAATAGTAAAAGTAATTAACAATGATAAACAATTTTTTAAAAATATGAAAATATTATAACATACAATTACAATAATGCTAACAAATATACAATACTAAGCAATTTTATATCTTCTTTTTCTTTAGAAGTTACATTTAAATTACATAGTAAACAAAATAACTTGTTTGTTACTTAATAATAGCTAACAATTTGAAATGTGATTATTTTTTAATTGTTTAACTACAAAATTCATTATTCTGTTGGAATTTTTTAACCAAACCTCTCATATTTATTCTGTATATGGCTTAAAATTTCATTATTATTTACTGCATTTTGTTTGATTTTCAATAAAAAAAAAGTAATTACAGATTAATTTATTTATTTTATAATATTATAGTAAGAGATGTAAATAATAGGGAAACAATCAATTTTTTTTTTTATTCATAATTGTAAGCATCAATTGTAAGAATCGAAGTAATTGTTTTGAGTTTATAATCCATAACAGTAAGTCTATAACAGAAAATTATAATAACAATATAGTAAATAACTATTTTTGTAAAATGACTTTTTATAGAGTTAACAAAAAAAAATATTTTTATATTGAAAACCCATTTATTTAATTTTAGTTTATTTAACATTAATTGTAAGATGTTTTGTGTTCACAATCCATAACAGTAAGTCTATAACAGAGAATAATAACAACAATACGGTAACTAACTATTCTTGTTATGATTTTCTATAGTTATCAAAAAACATATTTTTATATTGAAAACCCATTTATTTAATTTTGTTTTATTTAACAAATTTATTTAATTTTTGTTTATGTAACCCATTTATTTAACATTAATTGCGAGAATCGAAGTAATAGTTTTCTTTATATAATCCATAACAATAAGTCTATAACAGAAAATAATAACAACAATGCAATAATTAACTATTTTAGTTAAGACGTTTTATAGAGTTATTAAAAAAACATATTTTTTAAATTGAAAACCCATTTATTTAATTTAAATAACCGAACTGAAACAAATTACTTTTCTAAATCAAACCCATTTCTGCCCAATGTCTAAATTACTGAATGCTTAGTAATACGTTATACCACAAGCGACAAATTTAATTCAGTAATGCAATATTTCACTCTGAAAAAAAAGAAAAATCCTTTTTGACAAAGTTTGGCGCCCAAAAAACCCAATCAAAGCCCAACAAACCCGCGAAGGACAGAAATCAAAGTCGCCAATCAGGCGATGCCACTGTAAATCAGCGCGCCAGGGCGCTCCAAGATGGCTGCTCCGTCCAAGGGGCTCAGATGGGCTTCAATCCGGGGGGCTTATGGGTAATGTGACGTGGATGATTCAGACTGATGGGGGGTAGGGCAGGGGGCTGATGGGACGGTGGGCTGTGCTGCCATCCATAAGCCAAACCCCGCGATGTCACACAGACATGTCATTTACAAAAGTTCCTTCCAGTCACACGCATTTTTTCACTGCATCCGTCACTGTTGAATTTCTTTGTCAGGCCTCCTTGGAGGAATCCTCCAATAGGATGCCATATCGAGGATAGGATAAGACATGCATTATAGATAGATAATAAGTGTAACTTTTTGTATTGGTTAGTTATTTTTTTTTATTATTAATTCTGCTGAGTTCTTTTAAAATGTGAAATCAGTTTTCAATATCATTTTTTTTTATATCATTTACAGAGATATAGTAAAAAGCGAAATAAGTTGGAGTAATTGGTCAGTACTAGGCGAATGATTTGGTAGAGTAAATAAGACCCTATTTAAATTAAAGATATTTACTGTACTCAAATAAGGCCACAGAATAATGAATTGAATTTTATTAAATTTAGCTTTTTAAAAATAAATCTCAAAATTTTCAGTATTTTGTAATTTTTTTTCTTTTGCAAAATTTTCATTTTTATAAATTTGCCAGTTTTGTAAAAATTAAATAAATAAATAAAAATGTCCGCTGATGAATTCAATTCCAATTTAAAAATGGATTCATAAATGAACGTGAATCCCAAGCACTCACGAATAAATTCATGAATCTTGGTACATGATTTTATTTTTTTGGATTCTATTCTGCCCTTTCAAAAATAAATGTAAGAAAAGCAAAATGAAGATGACCATGACTCCCAGAAGAAGAAAAAAAAAGTTCAAAGACCATAGTTGTTTTTTTTTTTTTTTTGCAACTGTAAAAAATAGTGAAAATCACGACGAACAAATAAATTGCATATAATTTAACAAACTAATAAATTTTTTTGTAATTAAACTCAGTAGTTTTTGTAAGAAAACTCATCAAACTACCAAGTTATACCAGTCTTGTACTATATTGTTATTTGTATGCCGGGCACTTCTACTTGAGATCATATATATCTGAAACTGAGGTGTGTAATAGATTCAGCATTATTATGAAGGCCTACCAAAACTGTGCCCACACTTTTCCACGAGAATGCCATTTGAGAAGTTCGCCTCCTCCTAACCTAGTCGAACGGTATAACATTCCGAAAAACAAACTTATCTGGCCCATTCCCGACATAAACGCGGTAACTTTCCTTGTCAAATTCCGGATCCCAAGTTGATTTGGTTTGATTTTGTCTCCTTACGGTCTTTGTTTGTACACAAAGGGAAAACAGTCCAGGAACTACAGTTTAAAGTGGATTCCGAACCATTAACAAACATAAGTGCCACCACCAGGATTCGAACCTGAAGCCTGTTGCCAAGATTTAGAAATGCAACGCGTTATCTGCCAAAATGCTGAAGCTAAGTAGTATGTTGTATTATCAATGTAAAAGAGCAACAACAACTCAGATGAACCAATAAAACTCAAATAAACTAAGATTCATATCCCAAATTTTCAATGTGTCTAATGCAGGAATTACAGAATGTCCCTTTTGATTAGTCATCGTGCTGGCTATATATTTTTAATATTTTGATGTCAGCTTTCAGCTTCAAAAAGCAACTGGTATTAACATTAAGCTAAACAGCTTAATTTGTCGCAAAAGCAGGCTTGTAATCAGACATAAGCTTCTGCTCTCCAAGATTATTTTACAGATGTCGTTCCTTTATGGAAGACCCGCATGGACTTCTTCGTCTGTCATCAATCTGAAGAAATTGCAAATCTTCAGGAATAAAAGTCTAGCTTGTATTACGGAAGCATCTTGGTTTGCGAGGAGGAAAAAAAAAGGACAACCTCAAAATAGAACTAATTTTTAGGTCACTTATTCAAAATTTCCAAGGATTTTCATCTGAAATTCGCTCAGATTCAGAAAACGCTCAGATTCACAGAATTCCGAGAAAACGACCACGAGCAGTTTTGGTGTGAAGTACGATTCATTCCTGCCTTTAAAGAAAATACTGTGGATTTTTAGGTCCTGGGAACGATTCTGTAATCACTTCACTTAATCTTATCTACACAATAAATTTGCTCACTGAGTGTTCGAAATAAAAAATAAAAAGAATCTAGAAACTGTTTAAAATAAAAATAATTAAAACACATGTGTGTGTATCTGAATTTCTTTCTTTCTTTCTTTTTTTTTTTTTTTTTTTTTTTCATTTTTATGTTCAAAAATTTTTAACTCTGTGCACAACTTATTTTAACTTTAGACTTGAGTGACTATATCTTTACCATGCAAACTCTTTCGGTTTTGTTAAGGCATCTCAATGGTCCGTAAATTGTGCCAAGATTTAAACTTTTTTCTTTAAGTTTTATTCAAAAGTCCTATCTAGTATTTTTAGTACTACCATATACCATCCAGCATTGTTTATCCTGTATAAGCATTTAATAATTACTGCTTTCTACTTCTTGAAAACTAGTCTTGATTATTAATTATATTTGCCATTTATTAACTTTTTTTTTCAAACAGCAATCCTTCTAATATTATTGATGATTAGCTTATATCAATAACCACTGTAGAAAGAGTTAGACAAATTTATAAAGTGCAGTGCAGAAATTATCAGACTAGCAATTCACAAATTTTTTATAAGTAGAGATCTAAAGTTAAAATCGTTATGTTATTGCGACTGACCTTTGCTGAAAGAAGCCTGTAGAGTTTTCTGATAATTCCTACCTATAATCCGCAGGGGTAATTTTCGGCCTAAAAAATAAAAGACCTTATAAAATTAGCAATGGCATATACTTCGCTTACGATTCGAGCTTGTTCTTTGACTTATCACATCACATTCGAGCTCAGGTTTTAGCCAACAGGTTTTTCAATTTTAAAGAGCATTTTTGTTGCCCCAATTACACAAAAAATATGTCATATTTAAGACTGTGGAAATGGAGAGAAGATAAGCATTTAAGCAATATGGCGAGACAACATTTTTTCCTGCAGTTTGTAATTTTTCTATTTGCTACGGATATGAAAATTTTGATGAGTACCATTTTTAATCATTTATTTGATAAAGTGTTTTTAATTTTAATTTTATATATTTTAATTATCTGTAACCTTTTTTTTATAACAGTCCGCTTCCATCGCATACAGCTATAATGTTTAGAAAGTTCGAAGAATCCAGGCGGTGACATGGATGATTGTTAATGGTTCGAATTCACGTTAAACTGACTAATTAGTCTAAAGTGTGCAAAAAAAAATGACCTTAGAGCGACAAACCCAAACGACATTAAAATTCGAGTCAGTTAGCCCTAAAAATCATCATCATTACTTAAGGGGGACTTCTATGGTGGTTAATATTAGTGGAACACCAAATACACCGATGCGCAGAGAACTAGAACGATTGTTGTTAAGAAGAAAAGTGGTTGAAATTCCATATTATCTCAACGGCATAAATTTAAAAAAAAATATTTTAGTCTTGCAGAAGAATGGACCAATTTATCCTAGCATAAGATAGAAAATCTGATTTCGATTCATACTTAAAACCAAATAAAACTCCTTTAGTCGAAAAGTGATTGAATGAATTGTAACGTATTGTCACCTCTCCTCTTAAAAGAGTTTTACTCTCTCGACGAACTTAAGGGCTTCTTTCTCTATTTGTATCTAAAAGAGCCAAGAGCTTTCAGAAGAGAGTCAACCAACACGACGGGGAGACTCGAACCCAAACACAGCGAGTGTCAATCAGTCCCGAAGGAGTGACGACGGTGGTGAAGGAGCTAGGCGACATCGAAAGTGACAGATAGAGGACTTCCTGATGTCTTCGTGACATGCTCTCTTGCTTCTGATAGCAGCTGCTTCACTCTGCGAAGTATCAATCCGACACTTCTCCGTTTCAAGTGTGAAGTTTTTATTGTTTCAGAGCAACAGAATTTCGTCTTGTCGTGGTCTTTCTGGGTGATTGTATATTTTTTATGTGGGGTTGGAGTAAGAATCACTTTCAACGCAGGTTTTCTTAGCAGAAGACTGTAAACCTGTTTCTCAGTGTGAGAAAATTGTTTCTGAGTAAAAGAAAACTCAGCCTCTCAGTATGTGGGTCTTGCATTCAAACTTTTTCATTGCATACTGTACTCTATAAATAAATAGCCACACTTTTTTAATAAGAATTTCACGTTTCTGTATATTAGGATATTATCATTTTTTTTTTTTTTCATATTACTGCAGTGAATTTCAGATTATGGTTCTTGACCTAAAAATAATAATTTCAATACTATGCCACAATATTTTGCCACAAAATTTAAAATTCAAATTTTTGGAAAATTTTTAATAGAAGTCTTGATGTCACATAATATATCAATCCCTTTGAGAACAATTCAAAGAAGGATATTTATAATGGTTCGACATGCCATTTTTTCTTACTATTATTGTTATTTTATGCCGATTAATTTGACCACAATAATATGCCATTGCAACTGCGGATGTGTAGCAGAGTCAGCTACTCTATATAATACCATTGTACCATTATGGTACCATGTACTATGGTACAAATACACATATTTTGCCATTACAATCCGCAACGGATACTACAAATGGTGACATCTCTAGTCCTCAACCAAGCCATTCCGTCTGTATTTCTTACTATTAAATTCTTTCGATTAGTAAGAAAAAATTAAAATAATTTTTAATGAGTAGATATCTTAACTATCAATTTTAAAGCTATTGGGATGATCCTTTTCCTTGTCTTATATAGAAAATGGGTACCATTACAAACCATTCCATCTCTTTTTCTTACTATTAGATTTCTTTCAGTTAGTAAGAAAATAGAAATAATTTTTAATGAACAAATATTCTAAGTATCAATTTTAAAGCTATTGATAATGATATTTTTCCAAGTTCCATATAGAAACTGTGTGCCAGAAATAACTTTGATCGTTTGATATAGCAAATGATGGCATCTCGTGTCACCACAAAAAGCCTTTCCGTCTCAATTCTTGCTATTAACTTTCCTTAAATTAGTAAAAAAATTTAAATAATCTTTAATCAACAGTTATTCTAACTATCAATTTTAACGCTATTCGTAGTGATCCTTTTCCAAGTTCCATATAGAAATCATCTGCCAGAAGTAATGCCGATCGTTTGATATTGCAAATGGTAACATTAGCGTCTCCACGCAAACCAACCCATCTTTTTTCTTGCTGTTAAATTGCTTTAAATCAGTAAAAAGTGAAAATAAACTTTAATGAACAGATATTCTAACTATCCATTTCAAAGCTATTGGTAATTATGCTTTCCAAATTCCATATAGAAACCTTGTGCCAGCAGCAATACTGATCGTTTGTAATCACAATGATGACATGTCGAGTCTCCACCAAGCCATTCCGTTTTATTTCTTACTGTTAAATTTCCTTAAATTAGTAAGAAAAATTATTTATTATTTTTAACATTTATTGTTAGAGGGATGATAAGTTATTTTTAAGATAAATTTCTTGAGATAAGAATAAATAATGTAGTAATATAAACAGTTTATCTAATCTATTTTTCAAATTAATTATTTATAATTTTTACATAAGTAGCGTAATTAAACTCAAAAAAGGGCCTGAATAGTCAAGCGTCTAGCACTCTGGCGTTCGGTGCCACAGGTTTTCGATTCGTGTCGGAGGCGGTACCATAACTGTGTGTAGTGGTTCGGAATCCATTTTAAGTCGTAGATCTCGGTTTCATATGAATGCAGATTGTCACAAGGAGACTTCTACTTACGGGTGTTCCATCACAACAGAAGCAGCCCCTTCTTTTCAACCAGGAGTCTATACGGGCTCTTGGGATTGGTCTAGATCTACCAGGTGGAATAAGAAACAACACAACAACAACAAACTCAAAAATTAATCGGTCCACTTTTGCATAGTAGTTTATATTACCTACTCATCCCCAATGTGATATTAACCCATTAAGAACTCAAGTCTTCTTCCATTTGTAAAAATTTAATAAAATTCATTTTTGCACTTTAATTATGCAACGTTAATCCAAAACGATTACTAACTATTTCCAAACTTATTGCGTAACAAGAAATTTTTTATATGTAAAAGTATATATAGAAGTATTCGATATGAAAAAAGCACGCTACATTGTATACATGTATTTATAATTTGGCAGTATCGTTGGTCTTATCAAAATAGAACTGCTTTTGAATTATCACAAATGATAAGATTATTATATACTAATGCTAACCAACCACACTAACAAAACAAACAACAACAAAAAACTTCACACGTATCTTTTCAAGCACTTCTTCGAAGCATGACAAGTAGCCAGTTGTCAAGGCATCTTTTCCCCAAAGAAACAGTTCCCTGAAGACAGAAAAAAGAAAAATCAATAGATAAATATATTCCCCGTGCGCTGTTTATCAGCCAAAAAAGAAAAGTCCCTGGTATCCCACCCTCCGATGGAATTCTGGGCGTGTGACATAAACCTGGTTGTTTCTTCTGTATCCCGATCGGGTACTAGTCTCTCCTGGCTACACAAATTTTTATCGAGTTTTAGGTGCCTCCTTTATTTTCATATGCGTGGTCATTCATATGGTAGCGTATTTATACAGCTGTCTTGCTTTAAAGACCCCCGTGCATCGCCTTCTCCGTGACTCTATCTTTTAGAAAGGATTCGGGGTAAAGCCTCTGTGATGATTGCGAAATCGGGGATTTTCGTCAAGATTTCGGACCCCCGCGCTTTTGTGTTTGTATGGTAAGCAAAACGAGTGGGTGTGATGTATTCTTTTTCTTTTTTCCGGTGGACGTTATCTTTATGTGTCTTGTAAACTTAGGGAACTGAACTGAACTTTAAATAGATATTTTAAATATCTATATCTATATCAATATCCATAAACATTGAAATGGATAATATAAAATAGTTATTTTTAAATTAAAATAATTAAAATAAATAGATTTAAATTTTACTCTATTACAATAGCACCTTCTTCTTCTACATTGGCGCAACAGCGCCATAGTGGGTCAATGCCGTCTGCCTACTGGCAGATTTCGAGACAGCAGATATTTTTTATCTTATACCACCAAGTTATCAGCCTTACGCCCAACATATCAGGCTGGTACCTATGGTTTTAAAGCGGATCCAGAACCACTAAGAACATCCACATTAAACCATAGCCGGGATTTGAACCCGCATTCTGTGGCACCGAGGCACAGTACGCTAGTGCGTATATAAGGAATGCAATGGAAAGGTATGTAAAGGAATTAATTAATATAACCATTCCATTAATGTTTAATTTCAATGAGACCAATCAGATATGTCTTTCACGGAACCTACTAAGTATATATTCCCTAAAAATGTCAAGCTGTTTTATTAGGTATTATATGTTTTTTAAAGATGAATTAAAAGACATGATAGCACTGAGTCATTTTTTGTAACTATATGATAAATTAGAGAATCCTGTATAATAATGTTTGCAAATGACGGTGTCTTACAATGACGTCATTCAAGGTCTGTTCAACAGTATCGAGATGGTGTTCAATTCAAAGAAGATTCTTTTGACTGTGGGGTGGTATAGGAAAGAAATCTTCCATTATGTTGGATGACTATTAAACAACAACCACTGTCAGCAGGTAAGAATATTACATTTTTGCAAGAAAAGCGGCTTTCGTTGATCAGCACAAAAGTATGACCAACATGACTTCATCAAATCCCCACTGTAAATATGACTAAAAGTCTCCTAGAAGAATTTATCTAGGAAATTATGCTTCACGCATGCTATTCTCTAGATCTTGCTCCAACAGACCATCCTTGTTGTTGAAGTTGTCCCAGACCATCCAGAATAATTTTGCAGGACTTTGGCTGACTTCAAGAGAAAAGGTTGAAATGAAACTATATTCTTTTTTTCCAAGATGAAATCGAATGAATTTTATTTATATATAAAAAAAGACATCAAAAATCTGATGGAAAGATATCATTGAAAAAATGGTGACTTGAAAGTTGTTGTCGCATCCTCTGAAGTGTACAAAAGAATCAAATATCGTGGTGCTCTCCGAATAATATCGGCTATGCTGATTACCATCTCGGAATATAAATCTTCTATCGTGGGATGGTCCAAACAATGCATAGATACTGCAACATCTGGGCAATCAAAGACATGATGAGGAGTCAGCTCGACATCAGGACAGTTGCCACATTTTTGGTATTTTTTAACGCTATCAGCAGATGTGATCATATTTTAGTGGTGCTTCACCCTTAATCTTGTGAGGGTAGTAGCTGTTTTTTCAGTCGACATTTAGTTCTGTAATTTAGTATTTAATTTTAAAAGTTTATCATAAGTTTTTCATATTTAGTTTTATAAGTTTATCATAAGTTTTGACTTGAAAACTGGTGATTAAATAAATATATTTTTTCTTAGAAATTAAAAAGGGTACATAAATAGGAAAAATAACTGAGAAATATAAATAAATTTTTCCCATTAAATACATCTGAAATGCTTTATTTCAATGGAAAAAAATTGTTAAAAAACGTAAATTTTCGTTATAAAACCAGTAAAAGCATCTTTCATAACACTATTACTCCACTAATAAATAACTTTTGCACCAAAGCCAGATATCTTTTTTTTTCAATTCCTTCTATTAGCTCACATTCTCCTATATATATCTTGTTCAAATTTTCAATCGTTCATAAAATGCATTTTTATTCATCCACTCCAAGTTCAAATACATTTTTGAACTTGTAGTGAATGACTTGGTGTTAATACAGTTTTTTCCAATATTAATTCATTAATTAAATTTAATTAAATAATTTTAGTTTTTAAAATTTAAGTTGCATGTATCTACCAATAAATGGCGCCAGATAAACTTAAAAAAAAAAAATGAATGAAAATTTTAATAAAGAACTTTCTGCAATATAAAAACAAGTAACATAAACAATTCCTACTTTTTTTCACTATATTGCAGAAAATCCTTATAAATAATTTTCATTCATTTTTTTAAAATTATCTAGCGCCATCTATTGGAAGATACATGCAACTTAAATCTAAAAAAACTAAAATTAATTAATTAAATTTAATTACTGAATTAATATATGATAAAACTGTATTAACAACAGGTGTCATCCACTACAAGTTCAAAAAAAAAAATGTATTTGAAGTTGAGTGGATGAATAAAAAATAAAAATTGAAAATTTATAAACGATTGAAAATTTGAAAAAAAGTATTTTATAAACGATTGAAATTTGAATAAGATATATATAGGGAGAGTGTGAGCTAATAGAAGGAATTGAAAAAAAAGTATTTTATAAACAAATTTGCGACTTGAATTGAAAAAAAGACAACTTGACTTGAGACTTGAATGGCGAGTTGTTGTCGCATCCCCTTAAGAGTGCCAGAAAATCAAATATCTGTTTCCGAATAATATTGGCCATTGTTGATTGCCAGCTTCAGAGTATAAATCCTCTTCCGAGGGATGGTCCAGGCACTGCATAGTTGATACAACAGCTAGGCAATGAAAGACATGATGTGGAGTAAGCTCGACATCAGTGCAGTTGCCATATTTTTGGTATTTTTAACGCCATCAGCAGAAATTTTCATATTTTTGTGGTGCTTCATCCTTAATCTTGTGAGAGTAGTAGCTGTTCTGCTGTCGACATTTAGTTCTGTAATTTGCTATTTAGTTTTGATCTTGGAAAAAATCATAAGTTTTGACTTGGAAGTTGATCATTAAATAAATATATTTTTTTTCTTAAAATTAAAAAGAGTATATAAACATTAAAAAAAAAAAACAACTTTAAATTACGAATATAATCTTTCTGATTGAAAGGAACCTGATGGCCGAGTGGTTAGAGCTCTGTACCACAGGTTTAGGGTTCGAGTTTTGGCGGAGCCTTGGGTGTTTGTAATGCTTCAGAATCCACTTTAAACGGTAGGTCCCGGTTGAACATGAACATAGTGCGTTGCGGGGATTATTGTTACTCCGCGTCCGTAGCTTATCTTCAAACTACACGTACCTCCTGGGTAGTGCTAAGTGAGTAACGTCGGTGCAGCACTTGCCTTAAGGCAACCAAGACAACTGTCTAAGTATTTGCCAGTTGCATTAGAAAAAAAAAAAAAAAAAAAAGAAGAACAAAGTTTTTCAGATTGAGTAAATCTGAAAGATTTTTATTTCAATGAAAAAAAAAAAAAGGAAAAGAATTTTTACTATAAAACAAGTAAAAACACCTTCATAACACTATTACTCCACCAATAAATAACTTTTTTTTGAATTATACCTTTTTCCATCATTGCTTAAATATACTCCACATCAAAACCAACCTCCTGCCACCCAATCGTCAATGCTATTTGATTAAAAAAGGAAGTCTTGCTTTGTTTCGCGTTCACACGTGCACGCACACGCACTCCCTCTGATTGGCAGGGGGGAGGTCAGGAGAGCCTCCGTTTCCCGTAATGGCACAGGGGCTTAAAGAAGGATTTGGCGGGGAAGGGGGGCCGCCTGCTCCGCTATCGACCGCCCCTGCATTGAATATCTCGTCTCTCTCTCTCTCTTCCGATTTCTTGTTCTCTGAAGAGATATCATTGGCAATTGTCTGTTCTTTTTTTATCTTTAAAGGGAAATTTTTGAAATGTTTATAAGTTTTTGTACGTGCTTGACTTATTAAATTTGCAACTATTTTATGTCAGTTTTTGTCTAGATTTTAAATCCGTTTTGTTAAGGTGCGAAAAGACTTGTTAACTTTTAGTAAGAAAAACCTATAATAATAGGAAATAATGTAGCTTGGTTTGGTTTGCCTCTCTACGGTCATCTTGTACACACGAAGTCTAAACATACTGGGACTTACAGTTTAAAGTGGATTCTGGAATCACTCATCCATCCATGCCACAGCCAGGATTCGAACTTGAATCCCGTGATACCAAAGGACAGAGCGATAGTCATTTGGCCACCAGGCCGCCACATGATGTAGTGGATATAATGGCGTAATAACCATGTGATGAATGACAAAAATATAACTTGGCTTTTTATATTAGATCATTGTTAAATAGTGACCATGTTATAGCCATTTCAGACAATCATATTAATTAAAAAGAATGCGTAAGTAAATATATTTAACCATTTCGATTATACCAATTTATTTAATTATTTTATTTAATTAAAGTATAAGTTAAATAAATTGGTATAATCGAAATGTTTAATTAAAAATTAAATATATTATATGTTAAATAATGACCATGTTATAATCCTTTCAGACAATTAATTAAAAATGTATATCTTTTATCCTTTCGTTTATAACATTTATTTAATTATTTTAATTAATGAAGTATTGTATATTTTCAACTTATCCTTTCAGACAATCATATTAATTAAAACAGCATATGTACATATATCTTTTAACTTTCGATTATTTTATTCAATTTCGTTTAATATGCGATTTATTTAATTACTGATTTATTTAATTAATTAAACAGCAATATACATATGCAATATATATATATATGATTATATCAATTTATTTTAATGTTAAATGAGTTTCATTGTTTAGTTACATTATTGAAAGCATGTGTGAATTCTATAAAAGTATTTCACTTTAATCATGTGAAAAAATTGTAGTTAAAATTATTTAGCAAAATTTATGGTCAAATGATAGCGTGTACAGCTAATGTGTATCAGTGGGTTGTTAGTTGTTGATGTTGGTTTTGTTGTTGTGGATCGGGAGGGGGGGTCGGTATGTAGTTATTAAACATAAATGGAACATGAGATCAACCAATGTTTAGCAAAATATTTATCTATATCAATCTATCTTTCTACATATGACTATATATATATACTATATATATATATATATATATATATTTCATGCTCAACTTGAAGCACCCCTCGGTGATAATAAATATGGTCATAATTTTTAACTTTTACAGAAATTAATATTAGGTTTTTTTTTTTTTTTTTTTTTTTTTTTTTTTTTTTTTGAAGGAAACTCAAAATAGTACACATAGTCATTCATGTTTTAAACATGACTGACTATGAAACTGTCTTCTAGTCGGGTTTTTATGGCATGTAAAACGTTTATAATTAACAAGGAGATTATGAAAATAATCATGCTAGTTAATATAAAATAAACTCTAAATTATGATTTTTGCATTAAATCAATCAAATATCCGATACAATATATATATATATATTTCATGTTTCCTGCTTAAATGGAAATCTCCGTTATAATAATTACAGTAATGATTTTTAATTAATTTTTACCGAAATTAATGTTAACTTTTTTTTAAAGGTAATGCAAAATAGTACACATAATCATTCACGTTTTAAGCATTGCTTAATTTAAAATGTTCTTTAGCCTGGTTTTTAAGCCATGTAAAAACTTTTATTATTTATTATGTGACCATGCTAAACCTTTATTTATTTATTTTTAAATAACAAGGTGGGGCGTGAAAATATTCATGTAAATTAAAATGAACTCGAAATTATGATCTTTGCATTGAATCAATCAAATATCCAACACAAAAAATAGCTAATGGAATTGTCGTAGATTCATACGATTATAAATCTATGCAGTTCAGAAATTTCCTCGGACTATGGCAATCAATTGTAATAACAATTTTTCTTTTCTAAATTGGAATTTTAAAAATTTATATCTCTTTTCTTTAGTTTTTCATGTAAAAAGAAAAATTGACGTTTAGAAAAAAAAGATTGCTTGTGAATTATATTAGAAAGTCACGATCTAATACCTTCTATCGACATGACGCATTTTATCTGAGAATACTTATAAAGAATTTACCAATGCATAAATAAATAAGGAACAACTGATTAATTAAACTAATTTAAATTTTCAGTCATAAAAAATCACAGAATTAAATATAGTTTATAATTTTAACTTTGATTTTACTATTTGAAATAGTTTAATAAATAATAGTTTCCCTGTCTTCCACATTATAAAAAGTCCGAGCTGTTGTACAGTCGTAAGGTATTCATGTTCGAATCGCTGCTTTTAAGATCGAGGGGACTCGATGTGGATTCCGACAATATATGCAAATATCTTTGCCTCGATAGTCTGGTTGCCTGGTGGAAGTTATATGGGTATTCTCCAATACGACATGTAAGTGCAGGGCACTTATCCTTACAAGTCTTCCCAAAAGTAATGTTCCTTGCCAGTTAGTGGATTGTTTATAATATACATCGAGAAAATGTGGCCCACCAATTGATAACAATGAAAAATATATCATAAAGACTATTTATTGTGACCACATTGCATCGATGATCGAAATTCCTGGTGAGAGTTTTATGGGTTTACTGCTATATTATAAGCAAATGTAGGGAAATTATTATGTCGGGAGTGAAAATCAGGTCCATTGAGAAATGTTCGTATACTGTATACACAAAATACTTGATGTGAAAAAACATTAAAACTTGACCATCGAAAGTAAATAAATGAATACACATTCTAAGTCTTCTTCATTCTTCTTTCTTTTTGCCCTCTTTCTTCTTACAGGTTTAGTATATACTTACAACGATCCAAAATAGAGATCGTCAAACGTTGACCAGTTCACTTACGCTACACTGATCAATACGGGTTTTTTTACCACCCACATTACACAGCTAAACCATCTAAGTAACAGCAAGAGGTTAAGATTTAAGCTGCTAAACGCGGGCAAACACATAACACCGATACAAGCTTAAACCAGTATAGAGACCATGTCAAAGATTGGCGAGAAAGCCCCGGCGGTCACTAAATCTTGTTGCCTTGGGAAAGACATCTGGTGTGAAGTTGGTATTGGCGATTAATCCTCCTCACTCCAACAGCATATTCAATACGGTGGCAACCCCTCGCCAAAAGTTTATGGGTGGCGCGAAGAGAATTTCGCTTTTTATGGTCCTTTGCGTGATGCATTTAGATGGCGATTATTCCACCTGAAGCGACCGAATAAACTTCATCATAGCCGCCCCTGGACGCCGCCCCTTCTTTTTACTTAATCCCGCCGCAGGCCGCCCCTGCCGACCACAATAAGAAGGGAGCTGGGGCGTTAAAAGTTATGACCATACGTGTTCGGGGTGAAGTCGGTCGTGGAATTTAAGGTGCAAGCGTGAGAATTTTTCGTGATTTTTTTTTTTTTTACTTTGTAATCTTTGAGGTATAAAGTGTCGTAAATTGAGTTAGGATGGCGGGTCGGTGTTTAAACGATCGAATTAATGAATGAAAATATAAAGAATTATATATTTTTTTAATGCTTTTAATCTTTGTCATAACGTTACGCATGGCATTTCCAAAATGTTTCATTTTAATTAATTGAAAAAATTGCTTAGTAAAAAATGTCTGTCATATAATGCTTTAAACATGTCAATGAAACTTCCAATATCATAAAGCGTTGATTGTCGAATAATAATCATCTGACTGTTGAATACACATAAAGCATGGACCAAATTCTAAAACATGTTTGGTTTACAACTGCCTGCTTATAAACTGTGTACTATTTTAATAGATTTTAACTCAATTTAATAATAATAATCAGACACATAAAACATGAACCAAATACTAACTTGCTTGGTTTAGAAGTGCCTGCTTATAAAATCTACTATTTCAATATATTTTAACTCAATTTAATGTAATAATCAGACTGTTGAATACACATAAAGCTTGGACTAAATTCTAAACATGCTGGCTTTAGAAGTACTTGCTTATAAAATCTACTATTTCAATACATTTTTTAAATCAATTTAATAATAATAATCAAACTGTTGAATACATATAAAGTATGATCAAAATTCTAAACTTGCTTGGTTTAGAAGTGCCTGCTTATAAAATGTCTACCATTTTAATAGATTTTAACTCAATTTAATAATAATAATCTGATTGCTGAATGCACATATAATATGGACCAAATTCCAAACAATTTTTGGTTTAGAAGTGCCAGCTTATAAAATGTCTAATAGAACACAATTAATAACCACAAAAGGAACAAAGCCTTCATAAATTTGAATGACATAATAGATTGATTTAAATGTTGGAGATTAGGGAATATAAATAACTACTTTTTTTTGTACTTGGTTTTTAAAATTTGAAGTATTCAAAGTATGAGAAATTACAACTCTATGTCTCGATACATATTTTGAAGAATTTAGCAAGTTTCTACTTTTCTAAGTAGTAATTAAAAGTGGGGCCCGATGGCCTAGGGATTCAGCACTCTGGCGCTCGGTGCCAGTCGCGCTCGAGTCCCGGCGGTACCTTGGATGCTTGTAGTGGTTCGAAATCCACTTTAAACAGTAGGTCTCGGTCTAATATGACTGTTGGGCTTAAACCTGATAACACTACCCAGTAAAAAGACAACATCATCTCATGTTTTTGAATCTACCAGTAGGCAGGCGGCCTTGACGGCAGGCCATTAAAGGAAAATAATTAAGAAAATATAAGACTAAATTACCATGAGATAATCAGTTAGTTTAAATGGTGGAGTTGAAAGATATAAAGAATAATGTATATTTTTATTTTAAAGTTAAAATCATTGAAGATTATACTAAAAATGTTGAAAAACACAAATTTATTTGATGCCTGAGTTTCAAATTTTCAACAATTTCTAATCATTTCTTTGTAATATTTAATTGAATATAAGAGTTTAATTATTAATTTTACAAATAATCGAAATAAGTAAGAATTGAGAGCTAAAATTTCAAACAAGTCACCTAACTAGTTAAAAACTGATATAGAAAATTAGTTGAGAAAGTCTTTAGTAATAATTTTCAGCCATTGTAAGTATGAGTTTACAGTACGCAGTAACCTGTAATAATTAAAATTATTGAATAAGAATTGAAGAATAATTGAAATTATTAGATGACTGCATATAATATAGAATTATTGAATAAGAAAATAATTCAATAATTCTATTTTATCTGAAACATTTTAAAATTCAAAAAAAGCTCCTCCTTCAAGGTTTGTGAAACAGAGCTTGGTATATTCGAAATAAAAATAAATTGATTCTTTGTCTATGTATATTCATAACTCTATCTTGAAAATTCTTCCAATTTTTATTTATTTTTTTTATAGTTTTCTCCTTACATATGAATCATAACAGACCTAGTCTCTTGTATAACTCTAAATCCTTCACTTATTTCTTACGTCCACCCATGTTAGAAAAAAAACGATCCGCAATCCACCAATACTTTTACATCATCCTCACACGTAAACACACTTCACAATTTAAACCAACATGAAAAAGAAGAAAAAATATTCGTTACAAAAACTCGAATCTTCCCATTCTGTACCAAAGATCAGCAGACAAGAGATATCCCCAACCTTATGGCGAAAACAAACACCCATCCCATGACCCGAAAATCGAAAGAAAACGGTTTTGTTTGCATTGAATTGTGGACTGTAATCTCCACCCTTAAATCCCTGGGTCCTCTTTCTCCATCAAGCAACTTCCATTTTATAAGGAGGAGGACCTTATAAAGAAAACAAAAATGAAAAAAAGAAGAAGACCTTTATAAAGAAAAGAAGACATTGCACCTGATTCGGTCGTATGTTTTTCGATTCAGCAGCGGAACACCTACCAGAAAAGTAAATCTGCCGATGATGAAAGCAAATCTCTGGAGTGAGATTAAAGCTTTTTGAAGATCTATAGAAAGCTTTAACCCTCAAACAGTCTCCGGAAGAGGCGAAATCCTTGATAAAGAGAGGAGCCTTATACGTCCCGGATTTAAGACTGGGGAATGAATTCTTGTGAGGTAAGGCCACCGTGGCATCCAATTGACATTGAACCCGGTTCCCTAACTTTGGAGATTCATTCAACTCGCAGATTCAAGGATTTCGACGCTCCGGGTAAGACCTTATCTTTTTTTGTTTTAAGGTTAAGCATGAAATAGGTTAAGTTTGTCAAGAAAGTGATTTTTTTAAATCAGGTTTTCATGAAAAGTTCTAATATTATAAAAAAAAGAACTGTATTATAAAAGCGCAAAAGGAAGATATTTAAATTTATTGCTATTTGAATTTTATATAAACGTTATTAACCTCTTTAGGGACAATTTTTTTACAATGAGAAAAAAAAAATGGCTTATTTTTTTTTGTTTTGTTACCATTTAGTTATTTTATATTAATAGGAATTAAAAAAAAATATTGCTCAAAAAATTTTCACAATTGTGGCTGCTGAGATTTAATAGCAATTTGTTAGTGAAACGATTTCATACATTCTTCTTCTTCATTGGCGCAACAACCCCATGGTGGGCTAAAGCCGTCTGGCTAATGGCAGATTTCGAGACGGAGGTGTTTTTGCTTTTTACGGGGTAGGATTGTAGTTAAACTGCAGATCCCGGTTTAATTAGCCTAAAAAAATTAGTGCAAAAAATGACAGTAGAGTGACAAATCAAACCGTTAAGAGACAAATAAAACCATAAGATTTGTATTGTTCTTTTATGAGAGATTCTGTAGTAAATATGTATCAAATTTTTGTTCTTTTTATTAGTAATAATAATTATAATTATAAAAACTAAATGGCCCATTTGTGGTTAAGGGCATCAATAGATTAAACTTTCAAACAAGAGTTCTATTAGAAAATTAAATTAAACTTTATTAAAAAACATTAAAATGAAAATCTTAATTGCCGATATCTTTAATTTGGTCTCTTGTGCAACTGCAAGTTGGGCGGATAATGAACAATCAAGTTGTGCAATTATGATATAGTACGTACACAGCAATCCTGAAGGCTGCTACGAAGTACAACAGAAAGCCAAATATAATCCACAAATCGAAACAGAATTAAAAGACCGATATTAGTAAATTAAGAGAATTATTAGAATTAAGACATCGCTGCTTCATTTAATTTTTACATTGTAAAGAATTTGAAGTATTTGAGTCCAGTTCAAAAGGCAACGGGAGGACAGAGAACATTATGACGGTGAAAGTTATTGAATGTCTCACAGTCAGAGATAGTGGTTGTCAAAAAGCAAATCATTGAAAGTTAAAGGCCAACAGATTGCCAATAATGGAAATTGAATAAATGGTCCGAAAGCCGGAAGATAAATGTTAAATGATCAAATTAAAAGAAATGCAAGAATTCTGTGAGGCAAAACTGTTGTCAGAACGCAGGGTTAGTATAAATCTACATTTGTACATGTATGTCGGAAAATTAAGTAAATTATAAAAACGCATGTATGAGTAATTTTAATGTTTTGATATTTATTTTACCATTATCTGATGTTACAAAGAACTATATGCATAATTAAAGGGAATCAAATTTTTATAACATCGCCAAAATTGGCAAACTTTTCATTAAAATGATCAAATTATACAGAATGTCTGCGAGGAAAAAATTAATATAACTTGATAAAAAGTCATTTGATCAATAAGCATTCTTATATATTAACTCCCATGTACTACCCGTGGGCCAAGGCCGTCAGCCTACTTTTTCAAATTCAGAAACAGGAGATGTTTTCTTTTTACGGGGTAGGATGGTCAGTCCTACACTCAACTCTATGCAATCAAATGAGACTGGGAGATACGGCTTAAAGTGGATTTCGAAACCACTACAAACATCAATGGCAGCGCTGGAACTTGAACCCGAAACCTGTGGCACCGAGAGCCACAGCGATTTTTATATATTACTCAGTTAAAATTCTTTTCTTATTATAATAACATGCAACTAGATTTGGATAGCCATTTTTAAAAAATAATATTTGAATTTTTTATTATTTCATATTCAATCAAATTTATTAGTATTTATCATATTTGACGTATTCATTATTCGTATATATATATATATTATTTTATGTAATCATATTCACGCATATTCAATCAAATTTATAAATATATATTAAGCAAAAAGCTATGATATTAATTTACTACTGAAAATGTATTATGACTAAAAACACTTATTATTTATAATAATTATTTCCATTATTTATGTACAATTATAAAATATAATTGATGGAAATTATAATAAATTTAGCATTTACTCTGACTAATATATTTTCTATACATAATTATAAAAAATAAAAAAAAAACATTACTTGAAAATTATATGCTTCTTTATTAATTTTTAAAATATTATAATTTAGTGTCATTATCCCTAAATTATAATATTTTACCAAAATAAAAATAAAAAATGGCGATAACCAGCCAATTGTGCGCCAAAAAGTTAAGCCATCCTTGCACCTTCTCCATGATTCTTCAATTACCATAAGAATAGAAAACAAGCCAAACAGTAAAGAAAAAAAGGTAGGGAGGGAAAAAGAAAAGAGCACATTTCTACCCAACGCCAGCGCTCTAATAGGATGAAAAGGATGATCCCAGGATAAAGAGATGTTTGATGCAGAATTAATAGCTCTCGCAAGTGGGCCCATATCTCCCCCCCTTTCATGCAAGCACTTTTTTTCCCTATTCTTCGCGTTTTTTCCCCCCATCCCATATGATTGAGGGATGGCCGATACAAATTCGTCCCGTCTGGTGGTTGTGTCCGTCAGAACGGACATGATCATGCAACTGATTTCCATTTGTTGTCCTAAAGGATAACGGAGGGAGATTTGGGATTTTATATTCTGTTGTAAGGGATGAGTCCTCTGGGACAAGTGACGTCATAGGGGCATACGAGCGGGAAAGTTGACTTCCGGAGCGGATGATGCGGACAACTGCAGCAGAATATGTTAAAAAGTCGAGATCATTTCCGTGTCTTGTCTTAAAATGAAATTTTTTTATAAACTGAGCTATTGATAATTTCTTGATTTAAGTTATTTAAAAAGTTGAATTTTAAAACATTTTACGAATGAAATGATTTATATATTCATTTCATATATATATATACTCATTGAAAATATTATTTAACAACAATATGCACATATGTTCTTATGTACATAAGCTTTATTGTAACGATAATAAATCTTAACAACAACATTAAATCTTATTATCCCCTTCGGATAATAAGATTCGGGGTGCTATGGATGTGTGTAGTGGTTCGGAATTCACTTTAAACAGTAGGTCCCGGTCTAATGAGACTATAGAGAGTTGGGAGTAGGGCTGACAACCCTACACTATAAAAATAAACCCTCTCCTGCTCGAAATCTGTCAGTAGCCAGACAGCCTTGGCCCACCATGGGTTGTAGTACCAGGGAGTTGGGGCCTGAATGGCCGAGTGTCTAGCGCTCTGGCGCTCGGTGCCAAGGATTTTGGTTCAAGTCCCGGCGGCGCCATGAATGTTTGTGATGGTTCGAATCCACAGGAAGCGGCAGGTTCCGGTCTCATATAACTGTAGAGCGTCACGGAGCCCAGTCAGCTTCACTCACCAGCATCATTCCCAAACTATATAGGGGCAACTCAGCTCTAGGCACAGTGATGTGATGTGATATGGTGTAGCAGTAGTAGTACCAGGGAGTTATTTCTACAAGAATTCTAAAAGATAATTTTGTTGAAACAAGTAAATATTAGTTGTCAATTACTTGATGACTTGTGGCATGGTAGTAGCTGACATGCTGGAAGGGTCAGGTTCCATGACAGCGTCCCATGTGGTCACAGCTTTCAGAAATGTGGAGAGTCGATGGCGATTATGATAAGCGATGGTGAGGCGGACTGGTGGTCAGGTGGGAGTTTTCTGGATTTTCTCCCATGAGATACGCAAATGTGTGGACAGTTATCCTAAAAAGGTTCTTCCATTATTGTACTAACATCTTTTATAATAATTTTTGATTTTGGTCATTTTTTTTTATATCTCTATAATTCACTACAATGATGATCAACT
Source organism: Caerostris extrusa (assembly GCA_021605095.1). Taxonomy (NCBI): domain Eukaryota; kingdom Metazoa; phylum Arthropoda; class Arachnida; order Araneae; family Araneidae; genus Caerostris; species Caerostris extrusa. The sequence continues at coordinate 94,209 of BPLR01020079.1, forward strand.
GATGTGGAAATGCAGATAACTTCTCCGATATTAATTTTTATATATTCCTTTGTTTTTTTAATTAATTAATTAATCGATACATTTAGAAAATAAAAGAATATTTTTTAATCATTTAATATAAAAATAAAGAAGAATAGCCACATATGTGACGTTATTTTATTTAGTCTACATTTTTCTTTAAACTTTTCAAAAAAAAATTAATTGAAAAAGAAATGATTGAAGACCCACCAATATTACAATCATTATGAAACAAAAAGGCAATAAAGAAATTTTCCTTGCTTTGAAAAATTTGTTCTTAAAGAGATTAACGAATCTTTTAACTAGAAAGACCATTTTCTTATGAAATGAAATTCCTATGAGATAAAATATTGATTTCAAAAATAAATCTAAGCAAATCAGTTTTTAATTCCCTACATTCATGATCAATTGATGTGGAAATAAAGATAAATTCTCAAAAATTAATTTTATATTTTCCTTTTTTTTTTTAAGTAATTAATTAATCGATATATTTAGAAAATAAAAGTATATTTTCAAATTATTTAAAAGAATAATATAATAATAATATCACATATGTATCATCCCACATCACATAATAACATATGTGACAAATCTTGTTTATTATTAAAAAAATAGTCACATATGTGATGTTATTATTTTTTAAACTTTCTTAAAATTGTTGAAAGCCTGACAATATAAAAATTATAAAACGTTATGAAACAAAAAAATTATTTTCTTCACATTGAAAAATGTATTCTTAAAGATATTAATGATCCTTTAATTATAAAGACCAATGTCTCCAATGAGATGAAGCTCCTATGAGATAAAATATTAATTTCAAAAATGTATCTAAACAATTCATTTTTTTTTTAATTCCCTATAATTCCTATGATCCTGATCAACTATTGTGAAAATAAAAATAACTTTTCCAAAATTAATTTTTATATTTTCCTTTCAAAATATTTTTGAATTTCAATTTTTCAATATTTTCCTTTCAAAATAATCATTATATTTTTTTCCTTTTTTATATAAATTTGAATTTCTGAATAATAAATAATGCATTTATTATTATTATTATAAAAGAAATAAGAAAAATAAATTATATATATATATATAAATATATATATATAAAATATATTGTAAATAGTATTTTTATAAGAGATATATTATTAAAAATAAAAACTTTTAATATAAAACCAAATATGTGCATGCAAATTATTCCACCATTTAAGAAAGAGGAAAGATCCGAACAATTCCTGCCAATCCTAAACAATCGATGCAAGATGCTTTACATTCGTTTTCACAATCACTATCGAGTCTCATCGATTCTAAAATCAGTGACTGTAAAGAACACCACCAGCGAATTCGGACCTGAGCGCTCCTGCACACTAGCTGCGCATGTTATTCGTGTGGCCACTAGTTAGATTAAGATATAATATTTGTCCACGGAGAAATATTTATTCATCATTTTTTTTATAATGCAGTTGCACCGACGTTACTCACTTAACACTACCCTGGGGGTACATGTAGCTTGAAGATAAACCACGAATGCGGAGTAACAATACCCTCGCAATGCTCTACGATCATGTTAGACCGGGATCTACGGTTTAAAGTGCATCCCGAACCGCTACAAACATCCATGGCACCACCGGGACTCGAAACCGAAAGCCGTGGTACCGAGTGCTAGCCATTCGGCCATCAAGCCCCCTTTATCCATCATAAGACACTTTAAAATATCTCAAGTTCTTGGCTTGTGCGTTTATTTATCAAGAGAAATTATCTCTGATTTTACATTATCCTTTAAAATTTCCTTTGCACCAAACATATGCTTTATATGCGTAAAAAATAGATAATGAGTTTCAAATAAAAATTTTCGATGTGCTTTTCTTCCAATTTTACATGAGCGTATAATTTTTAATCATTATTATTTATAATAATCAATATTGTTCAAATATTCATTCAAAATTAATCTTTACCAAGTGCTTAAAAATATCATATTTAATGTATAAAACAAATAAATTTTTGTCTTATTACATAATCAACTTTCACATTATTGGAGTTTTTCATTCTTTTTTAATTCAGCGTATAGAGATACTAATAGAATTTTCTCTTACAAATAAATCTAACAAAAACCTCGGTTCTTTTTTTTTTTTTTTTTTTTTTTTTTTTTGACTTCATTAACGCGCAAATATATGAGTTCTTACAACAAATATGAATCATATGTAGAAGATCTGAATCTTATAAAGGAAAAAGAATATAAATCTCAAAACGAAGCTCATTTCCGGACATAAAAAAAAAAAAAGAAAAGATAAAAGAAAACATAAAATGCCGCATCGGAAAAACTTCCCATCTCCACACAAAAACCAAAGCGATTCTTTTCTGCTAAACCAACTCGCATAACAATCTCCTTTGAATAAAAACAAAAGAAAAAGAAAACATAAAAAAAAAAAAAAAAAGAAAAAGAAACCAGCAAAGTAAAAGAAAATCATAAACCAAAACCAAAACACAAAAGATGGAGAGGAGAGAAGAAGAAAGAGAAACCAACAAAACCAAAACCAAAATCGCTTCCTAACGCGTTTGATTTTGAAAACTTATCCGTATAATGTTTTCTAGGGGGCTTTTTGCTGCAGGCGATACATTGTCTTCCTGTAAAAAGGGGGTGTTAGGGGTGTAGCAGGAAATTATTTAAATGAGATCACGTGACCGTCGTTTTGTGGCGCCCTAAGCCCTCTCTGCCGAGCATCTCTCTCCCCTCCTCGTGCACCCTCCTTCGCTCAAACCAAACGATCTCCATCAGTATGCGGATCAGATGGGGGTGTTTAGGATGGAGGAGGGGTGGATGGGGAGGGGGGAGAAGACGAGGGAGGGAATGCCAGAGAACTGGCTCAGTTACCTGAGCGCATTCATTACTGAAGTCTAATTGGTGCAAAATTTATTGCACAACACGGACTATCAATGAAAGGCATAGATCTATATTATTTACCTCGGTTACAGTTACGATGGTCAGGTTGGATGGGGAGTGGTCAAGTACCTGGATACGTTGAATTGAAATTTTGGCTGAGTGTTGTTATTGGAATAGAAAGATAATTAAAGTTCTGCGTAACATTTTAACGGGTAGTTTCTTTTGTAAAAGTTTTTAAATATCAAAGAGTTGTATTAATAAAACTGAATTGATAGTTTTTTTTTTTTCAATTCCTACTATTAGTTTACACTCTCCTATATAAATCTTGTTCAAATTTTCAATCGTTCATAAAATATTTTTTATTCATCCACTCAAGTTTAAATACATTTTTTTTTAAACTTGAAGTGGATGACATTTGATGTTAATACAGTTTTTTCAAATATTAATTTATTAATTAAATATAATTAATTAATTTTAGTTTTATATGGGAGAAAAAAATTTATCTTATACGTATAACTAAAATAAAATTTTTCTTTGTTGACCTAAGTAGAAATTGACTCTAATTTTTTTTTCATATTACTTTTTTTTTTTAGTTTTAGAAGCTAAAAATGCTGTTATAGAGTATGCGTTGTTATGTATCATATAAAGTGAAATAAAATATAACCGTGTTTATATTCTGACAGAAAATTTAAAAATAATTAGTTAACTTGTAAACTTACCCGCCCCAAAATCAGTGCCATTTATACAGATAAAAAAGATGTTTGTTGTAATAAGTCTTAAAATTAAATAATATTGAATTAAATATATCCACTTTATTATAAGAAATTAATTTTAAAAATAAGGTACAGGAAATGTTGGAGATTATAATAAAGTTTAAACAATTAAATTGAAAGAGAAAATTTTACCTTAGAAAATAAACGCGTTCTAAGGCAACACCTTTCTAAATTAAAATTAGATCTTTGCTTGATTTTATATGCTTGAATGTGACATTAATGTAATAAACAAAATCATATTTTACCATCATATACGACCTGAAGACTTTTACGGCTTTACTATTTTTTACTTCTTAGTAGATAATGAACTGTGTATAGTACTGTATACTGAATGTGCATGCAGTACTGAACGTAGTACCTGAGTAATTATCTTTATGTAATCTCAACCTATTCAAATATATAAATATATATTATGATAAAGATGTTAAAAGGTTTTTCTAACAATTTAATTTCTAGCTAACTATTTATAAATACATTTATACAGAAAACAATTATCTTAATTGAAAATTTAAACTGAACAAGTTTTAAAAATGTATATGTAAAGCTTTTTTTTTCTTTCTAATGCAGTTGGCAGTACTTAGATAGTATGCCATCTTATGCCATAAGCAAGTTACCGACGTTACTCATTTAGTACTACTCAGGCAGCATGTGTAACTTGAAGATATGCTATGGACGCTAGTAACACTACCTCCTCCTCTACAATCATATTAGAGTGGGTCCTACTGTTTAAAATGGATTCCGAACTCCTGCAAAACATTCATGGCACTGCCGGTGCTCGAACCGAAACCTGTGTCATCGAGCACCAGAGGGCTAGTTATTCGGCCATCAGGCCTCATGCAAAACTAAAAGTAGTTGTAAAATAAATTATATGGGAAAAGAGACAAAAAATTAGTTTAATTAACTAAATCATCCCTTTTTTATTTACTTTATGAATGTCAAATAAAAATTGCTTTATGTTTATTAATATTGTTTTATATACTTTAAAGTGAAAATATTTTTGTTATCCGCATTAATTTTAAAAAAGACCCATTCTCTGTACACAAAAAAGTAAGCCATATGTACAAAAAAAGTCAGCCAAGTGTACACAAAAAGTAGACATATGTATTTTTTATTTTTATCATGAATTTTAGTTTTTTTATGGATCTCAAATAAATAGCTTTTTAATTAATATTCTGTTAAATACCTGCAAGTGAAAAATATTTTTTGATATCCGCATTAATTAAAAAAGTGCACTTTTTTTTTTTTTTGGTACATAAAAAGTCAGCCATACGCATACAAAAAAGTAAGCCATATGTACAAAAAGTCAGCCGCCATATACACAACAAAAGTATTACATTATGCATGGTTTTTATTTCCAGCATG